>OMLM01004028.1:3435-45106 GCA_900302695.1 Helostoma temminkii | reverse complement strand
TCTCTGTGTGTGTGTGTGTGTGTGTGTGTGTGTGTGTGTGTGTGTGTGTGTGTGTGTGTGTGTGTCTCCTAGTTACCTGAATGATCTGGATAGGATAGTCAAAGCAGATTACATCCCCACCCAACAGGATGTCCTGCGCACCCGTGTCAAGACCACTGGCATCGTGGAGACTCACTTCACTTTCAAGGAACTGCACTTCAAGTAAGGTCATATATAACTGACCTTGTAACAATGTTAATACACTTACACAGGTATTTTGAAAATAATGAATGAATAAAAAATGTATAGGTTGCCATCAATTTCACCTGCCTCCCGTTAATTATGTGCAACCAATGTGTGAGTGCAGGGAAATCTTCACATTGCAGGTGACTCTGAGTATCTGCAGGTCTTGAAAAATCTTACAAATCTGTGAAATCAGTCCCCTGAATAAAAGGCCTCACCAGTTTGCATATTTTTGCTTGCCATGGACAGCAATGTTACTTATAACTTTGGCTGTCAGGATAATGTGCAATAGTGTTATAGTTATTTAAAAAGCTTGTTAAAGCTTTGCTGAAAGCCTGCTTATGACTCATTCAGCTATAGTTGGTGAACTCCTAAGTTATTATCATTTATGACAGAAATGTAACGTCCCCTCACATTGTTTTGGAAACCTGCAAAGCAGAAACCTCATTTTGATATTAAAGTAGCAGGGTGAACACAGTATGATCATCAGTGTTGTTATTTAATGAGGTCCTGTCACTGTAAGCAGTGACATGCCAGTACCAGCCTCCTCCATGATAGCTCTAAACACTAAAACAAAAACATACTGTATACTTATTTTGCCTATTTTAACATTATACAGAAATTGCTAAACTAAATGTTGGTCCTGCCATTAACAGTATCAAAGGGGGACTGACACTCCTAGTGTGAAATGTGCATCCCAGCCTCTCGGAGGCTAAATTATACCAGCATTTAAAAAACTCATTACCACGATTGCACTCAGAGCTGAGTTAATGCATTAGAACCTTCCCTCTGTGCTCTGGTTCAGTAAAACTATAGCTTTATTTAGTGCTAACATTTGAGTATGTCCTCTGTGGCACAGAACTGCAGGTCTTACATAAAAATACGCAGCTTGAGCACTTATGTGTGGGATAGTAATGGATGTATAGATATATGTACCTCTTAATAGAGGTAAGTGTTTAAACATTTGATTGAGAACCAATACTGAAGCAGACCCAAGAGCTTAGGGTAATAATAAAATATGTTACATAAAAGAGTGTATGTACGAAGGGGAGGTGTGTCATATTGTAACAATACATACAGTTTTTGTATTGTGTGTATTTGTAGATCTTAAACAGTTTATATGATATTGAGGAGTTTGTAAAACTGCTTAACATAAATGACTAACAAAAAAGACAGCAGCAGCCACATGCTCTGGTGTGACCTGTTTCCCAATGAACTCTCTGATATTTACTTTCTGTTGCAGCATCAGCATCTGACCTGAATAATACATGGAGGCAATCAATAAGAAAAAGTCACGTTTTCATAATCGTGTTGTGTTTGGCATAATAAGTCCAGAAAGGAAATGCTTATAGATACAGAAAAATGCCATCTTTTGACAGAGGCCTAAATTAAAATTAGTCAAGATGGTGTTTCTTGGCTGCTAATCTAAACAGATTGTGGGTTCACTAAACCTAATATTTGCCGTCTGTATCATCAGAGTATAGCAGCTGTTCTGGATGTGGTGGACTGTTCTCACTTCAGCTGTCTGAAGGTTTTGCTCACACCTTAAATTGCTTCAGTCAGAGTGCTCAGCTTTCCCATTAGCCAGTACTCTCACTATAGAGGCCTGCCTCTTGTAGCCCATGTCGACCTTGCAACCTTTTATCACACAGCAGACGGACACCTCTCCACCTCCTCAACGCTTTTGCAGCCTCATGAAAACTTAACGTACATCCATGGATGGAATGTCACACTAACTTTCTCCTTCCTTCCTCCGTTCTTCAAATGCCCTGTTCTCTATGAGCTCCACTTTACTGTCTTTCATTATGACCCTCTTTCCCCACCAGTGCACACACACACAAACGCACTATGTATTTATTTTGCTTCAATTCCCTTGCAGAATGTTCGATGTGGGCGGGCAACGCTCAGAGAGAAAGAAGTGGATCCACTGTTTTGAAGGAGTCACAGCCATTATCTTTTGTGTTGCACTGAGTGCTTATGACCTGGTGCTGGCTGAGGATGAAGAGATGGTAAGGAAAAATCCATTTTGCGTGTGTCTTCATCTGCATGGATGACTAACTTCACTAGCTTTATAAGTCTGCACTTTGTTTCATTTTAGAAATCAAGTCGTATAGATTTGTGCAGGATTAGAATACATTTACCGTTTCCCTTGCCTTCTTATTACGGCTTAATAATAATGAGCTCCAGGTGGGGAAATTAGCTCGCTGGAGTTTAATTCATGATGTGCAGTTATGTAATAAAAGTCCTAATAGCAAAATTTTTAAGTGGCTTCAACAATTTGACTTCAATTTATTGAACTGCTTATGAGTTTGAAGCAATGGCTCTGGAGGGGTTTGACCAAAAGATGCACTGAAAAACCTCCTCTGCACGATTTATTTATCACATTTAAACAACAACGCCCCCTGGTGGCAGCTCTGTTGAGGCGTTGTTGTGCTTTAGTGAAGGCCAAAACTCATGACCAATTTTTTTTCTTTAGAATCGAATGCATGAGAGCATGAAACTCTTTGACTCCATTTGCAACAACAAGTGGTTCACTGAGACCTCCATCATCCTCTTCCTCAATAAGAAGGATCTCTTTGAGGAGAAGATTACTCGCAGCCCCCTTACCATCTGTTTCCCAGAGTACACAGGTATGTTGTGAGAGATCTGCACATTATGGCTACAGTTAAATAGATGAAAATCACAGACAGGTTATTGGGATTACAGTTGGCATTGTACTGACTTGCTAACAGATCACAGCATATGAAAACATGTCATCCTAAAAACAAATCAAAACAAATCTTTCTCATCTGTCCAAATTTTTGCTTCCCAGGAGCCAACAAGTTTGATGAAGCAGCCAGCTACATTCAGACCAAGTTTGAGGACCTGAACAAGAAAAAGGACACCAAGGAAATCTACACCCACTTCACGTGTGCCACTGACACGAAGAACGTGCAGTTTGTCTTTGACGCTGTTACTGACGTCATTATTAAGAATAACCTGAAAGACTGTGGTCTTTTCTAAAGGTAGGTTGGTCATTTAACTTTAAAGCTGTGTCATAATAATAACACACAAAATGGATTTTTCCTTACCAATAATATTATTTGCCTATTGATCTCAACCACTGAATGGATTGTCAGTGTTTCACTAAAACACTATATTGACAGGATTGACAGAAATCACACTATAAAATGTATTATACCACCAACTGACTAGTCTGTGTATATCAGGTACTATTTCCTTTGATTAAAAAGTAGCTTAAAATCTAGTCCAAGAATGAAGTATAACATCCCACAACTTCATCAATGACTAAGTGTGAAAATGTGTTTAGTGTTCCTAGTGAACCAAATATATTTGCATTGTACTGTAAGATTATGTTAACGCATTGACGTCTGTGTGATTTGCTGAGGACTTGGTAAAACAGAATAAATTAGTAATTAAAGTTGTCAGCAACAGTTTTGTTTTCTGCATGTATGTATTTTTCTAAAGTTGTCATTACTCTTCCGGCAGGATGATGCCCGACGCACACAGACTGCATGAGAGACTGCAACAACAATGCGATGATTACAGCTTTTCATAATGAAAACCATAAAAGACTTGATTCCTAGAGGGGAAACCTGAAAGAACTTCAATAATCACTGATTTGCAACCATCACTTTCTCTGTCTAATGTGTTGCTATTGTTTATATGCTCTTGATCATGGGTTCTTATGCTATACCTGTTGAGCACTGACTGAACAGATGTTTGACCAATTAGAAAATAACCACTTACTGCACAGTCAAGGCACTGACCTGAGAACAGCTGTTTTAAATTATATTTAGAAAATAAATTATATAACATGATTGGCTTAAGTGGAAAACAACTTTAGAACATTATCTATCATCACCAATGAAAATACAATAAAATTTCATCCCTAGTAAGCTTTCAAAGACTAGTTCAAGAACCATTTGTTTAAAGTGTAGTTATTTGATGGCTTGAGTCTCATTTTGTTTTCTCTGTTGGACTTGAGTTTATCATTGCATTTTTTCTTTTGAAGTTGAATAATGGGATCCAGTACAACTTTTTTATAAAAAAAAATCACATTAACTTATGTTAACTAATGTTGTATTTTATGAACCTTTTGATTGCACAGAGCTTATTTTTAGAAGAAAACAAACAAGCATGGAGAATGAAAATGGATGAAGGGAATAGGTTTTGTACAATGTTTACACTAAAACAATATTCACAGTTGTACTATAGTGCATTGTTCTGCATGACTGTCCATAGATTAGCCTGTATCCCCCACAAACTGAACAACATTCCTTAAGCAACTTCTTTAAAGAAACAAAACAGAAATGGTTATGTGTCACTTTTAAGATATTTGCAAGATTTTTAAGTGGTTATGTCAGTTCGTAACATGGATTGTTCACTACTGTTTGTTTCATTCAGTCTTTTTACATATGTTTGTGCCTTGATATCTGTTTACACTTGTTCTTTAGAGACATGCCATATTCATTGTGTGAATTAGGGCTATTTTTACTCCAGTTCACATAATTCATGATTTAAAATGCAACAGCACTGAGACAAATGTATGATAGTCGTCCACTATTATTATGATAAAAATCATTCACTTGTTAAATGTAAATAAAAGTTTGGTCACACTGTCATTTATCCTACAGAGTGATGTGTCAAAGAAATAAAAAAATTAAATAATAAATAGTTTGTTCCTACACATTTGGACCAAAGCTCACTAAAAATATAACTAAATATAAAGCATATAGAAGCAGAACTATAGGATGGAAATAAAAGGCACTGGCATTAGTGTTTCAGAGTGTGCCAGTGCTCTGTGTTCTCACCTCTCACACAGAAAACCCACATGAATCCATTATTTACTTACTGAATGTGTTTTCTCGCCACATTGCCAGTGGTGGAAGAACATTTATTCAAGTACTGCACGTATTTTCTCAAGTACTGCACTTACTGTAAGTACAGCTTTAGGGTACTGGTTCTTTACTTGAGTATTTCCATTAAGCTTTGAGTTTTACTCCACTACATTCATTTGACAGATTCTTAATGAAGAGTCTGATTTGTTAGCAGTTCCGCATCTAGTGATTCAAAATTTCTGAGATGGTTTCAGGTTGAAATCCTCATATCTAAAAGTATTATTAAAGATATTTCACAAAAACTTTCCTACCCATCTCACCATATTGTTTTGGAGGAGTCCTGAACACTATGTCAACAGCCACAGGACAAAACTGAAATGTTAACCATAACCAGTTAACAGTAAAATGCTTTATACACATTGTTGCATCAGTATTAACAATCTGATAATCTTATATTAAAATCTTTTTCTTCACAAAGAGTAGCTACTTTTGCTGCTTTAAGCTACTTGCTGATAATGCCTCTTTGTATTTGGCACATTTACCTGAGTAAAGACTGTGGGCGTTTCCTCCACCACTGTACTTGGCTGAATTACAATACAAAGTGTTGACTGCATCCAAAGAGGTGAGGCGAGAAGGTGCAGCATGAATGCTCTGCTCATCTGCAAATGAAATGAGCCCAACAGCATGTTTACATTTCAAAACACCTATTAGAAAAGAATAGGTAATTGGCTGCGGGGAAAAGGTTTAAGTAACCCATTATAATATGGTAGAATTGGATCCACAAGGTGGCGACATGTAGATTTCAGCATATCAGCGTCTGTGCAGCGCCACTCTGCCACTGCATCCCTGAAGATTTCTTTCTTTCTTATTAACTTAACTTTCACACAAGTGGTGATTTATACTCAACGTGCACAGCCCACAAAACAAATAACAAAGATCTGATATAACAAATAGTTGAACAATATTTTATATCTACAAATGCCACAGTTGCACATTTTAAATATATATGGTATTCGATGCTAAATAGTAAAACGCAAAACGGTTTTAAAAGGTGACAATTTGTTTATTGCCCAGATGTAGAGACTCTACAATACAAGTACAGTATGGACCGCTGCAGTTGCAGTAGGGGGTTTCCTCGTTGCAGTCTACTTGCCATTGGCTGCTTTTGTGATGCGCTGTTCTGATTTGTTGCAGCCAAAAAGTCGTCCGTCAAAAGCCGCTGGCAGATCCTTCATCTGGTTCAGAGGAGGGGGGACACAGAGAGACCTCGTCTGTGACCAGCTCTGAGTCTGTGGACTGTCGGTCACCTATCTTATGCACTAATTGAATATTTGCTTTACAAAAAGTAACAGGACTGTCGCTTCACTGGAGACATTAACTCACCAGCCATGGTAAGTTTTTTTTTCCTTTTGTCCCACATGCTTTCGTACATTTATGCAGTTTTAGTTTTTATATTGGCTGTAGGTTGTGTTGACAAAGAATATTACCCAGGACCAGCAGCTAAAGTATTTTTTGGATAAATCACATTTGTGCAGTGACGTTTTTACTTAAATGTGTGTTTTAGAAGTTCAGTAAAAGTAGTGTAGCCTATTTGAATCCCCCAAGTCCAAGTTATTTCGAACCAAACTGTCTTTGTCAAATACACTACAAGTCAAACGTTTGGACACTTGGAAATTACCATGTTTTTGATAGAAAAACAGATTTATACAATCTGATTCATATCATCTAATGGATCAGAAATACAGTGTAGACATTAACATTAACAATGTAAATTACATTGGACATGGACAAGGAATATTTAGGCCTATCATCAGCAGACATTAACACTGTCTTCCATGTAACATTTGCAAGTTTATTAATTTGAAATGATAACTGATCAGTAGAAATCACGTTTTCAGTGATAAAAAGTGGTAAAAAAATAGAAAACCTCTGTGTGGGTCCGGACTTTGACTGGTAGTGTATACATACATACAACTGAAAGAATCACTTTTCCCAGTTGTATGAAAACAGCCAAGCAGAACAGGACATTTAAAAAGTGACAGAATGACCACAGAGCCCCACTGAGGATGTCTCTGCATGTCAGATAAGTCTCCCCCAGGGGCCAAATGGTTCAGCACCCACAGCTGTGATAACATCATGGCATTGTGATGTCCCTGCTACTTCAAGGCAAACACAGACACGGCAGGGAACTCAACAAACTAAATACTATAATAACTAACAGAAAAGGTTAAGCTTCTGATTACACTGGAGCAGGATTTGGAAAAGGCTGCTTCACTTTTAGAAAGATTTAGAGATGTAGGTGAAATTGTACAAAACAATGTCTCATCCATGGGATTGCACTGATTTAGAAGCTGGATGCTGGGAGATGATATGATTCATAATTAATGCATGATCATTTTTCAATTCCAAAATGTTGCAGTCATTTCCTGGTTTATAACGCAGACCAGGCAACATCCTGTGGGTTAGGGCTGTCCAGAGAGGATATGTGCCTCTGCACTCTTTCACGATTCAGCTCTACTTTGTTTAAACTTCCCCTCTACATTTAACAGCCAGGGTTTTCTCCGCTAAAACGTGTATCCTGTTCTTGAAGCCATGACTTTTTCATTTTCTGGGATACTGCACGGGATGGTTTCTATAAAGCTGCTCTGAGGTTTGTCAGGAATGCTTCACTTGTTATATGGTCATAGAGCAGTGATCTCAGCTGGTAAAAATCTTATTGGCCCAGTACTGGAAATAACACAAACAACTGTTCAAACCTCAGCTAGACCAGGGCATGATGGGAAATTTTGGAAGTCAGCCTAACTGCTCTGTAGTCTGTTATGAAAAACTGAGCATAGCTTTCTTACTTTAGGGTGCTTCTATAGAAATTGTTCCTGCACCACTAAGTCTTTGTGTCTTCCTCATTGTGCAGTTGTGTTTAGGAGATTCTACCGACTGCCTCCGGGACCAAATGCAGTACATGATGAGATCCTTGCAGGACCTGAAGCAGATAAACAAGCTGAGACCACTAAGTGAACCATGTGTTCGGTCTTTTGCCGTAACACGGCTCTGCAAACAGAGAGCACAGCAAGAGAGACTCGCTCGTCTACGTGTTTCTGACGCCAGTGAGGCCAGCACATATGACTCTGCCTGCTGCCTAGCGAGCCCCCTGGAAGAGGAGGAAGAGCAGCAGGATCATGAACGACTGGCACAAGGCTCCCCCAGCAGTGAAAAGAGTGTGGACTTTGACTCTGGTTATTCTGAAGCTTCTTGGCAAGATGAAGGTGTGGTGCTGAGGAGAACCAGAAATGTGCGAGTCTCCTCTTCTGCCTGCCTCCGTACAAACAGAGGATCCTCTGCTCGTATTCGTCCCAAATCAACCTCGGATGCTTGTCTAGAACGCTGGACTTCATTTGAGGCCACCGACCCAGAGGACTGGACAACATCACTGCTGAGCCGCAGCAGGAACAGACAGCCCCTGGTTCTGGGTGACAACAGCTTTGCTGACCTAATAAAGAACTGGATGGACCTACCAGATTGTCCTGAGCCGGCAGAACTGAAGCCCAGTGCAGGTCGGCGGCTTGCCAAAGACATTTTGGTCAACATGCGGAAGAGATTGGCAGGGGTGTCTAAAAGTGTGGAGGTGAGGCCAAGGCCGGCAAGCTCAACCAAAGTCAGCAGAGCTGCAGAGTCTACGAAACGAATGTCCTGTCCTGTGGGAGTCCAGGCTCTAAAACCTTTCTTTCACCAGTCCCACACAGGCCTGCATCAACTGGACTCTGATTTCTACCAGTTCACTGCTCTCATGAAGACTGGCAGTCGACAACCCATCATATGTAACGACATTATTGGATACATTTGAGCGAGGATGTTACTACAGACAAACATTTTAACATAAAATAAGATGGTTCTATTTTTATAATTGGATTTTGTCAACAGTGTTGATACATGATTCCTGTAATAAACGTTGTTTGTATTTAATGAAAATGTGTTTTGTTTGCACTTCACTATTCTAAATGCAGTAAAAATGTAATTATATAATTACATCCACCAACACTTTTGTGTTGCAAAATCACAACTTTAAGCCTCTTACACATATAACAGTGTAGCGGTAAATGTGGTTTCTTTTTTGTGTTATCTTTTGAGCTGAGGTATAATTTCTCAGCAACAAAATCACCACAGAAGGAATGGAAAAATATACACAACAGACATCCAAATCACAAATCACTGGTTAAAAAAAAACATCTGGCAACTGCATGAAAACATTTAAAGTGAATTTAACTTTTTCCTGGTTAAAAATGGGAGGTTGGGTGTGGTCATTATAACACAATGTTTCTGTGAACTGAACTATTTCACTGATGTAAGAGAAAGGTTAAAACAGTTCCTCATACACATATACTTACAGCATTATTGTTCAACCAGTATTTAATCACAAAGGACATCATTTAATCACAGGCCGAATTACACACTAGAACAAGTAGTTGAAGTAACAATTATAGAGAGGACTCCTTATGACTTGATTTAAATATAGCCAGCACTGAAAGAGCAAAGCATGTTAACCTCAGCATGTTATTGTGAGGGTGTGAAATGAAACCCATTGTGAGTTGGGTAGGCAGTGCACACAAGCCATCTGAGGACGGATGAAAGCCTGTAAGATACGTCCAGCTTCTCTGGCCTGAATAGCCTGGGGATTCTGCAGTGGAAGGAAGGGATACACATGTGTTTGGAATAGGATTTACATAAGACAGCTGTGTCCAGATGCACCCCGAATCACCAAAGCAGGATACCTGCTGTGCTAATGGCCCGCTCTGACTGTAGCCCTGCAACATCACCAGCCTTATTTGAATTAGACCTTGAAACCAGTCCAATATTGGCCCTGCAGCTTCAGGTCATCTATTCCATATGCAAAAGCAAGAATTGCTGTTGACCTCTCGAGAGACACCTTTCACATAGAAATCAAGTTTTTCCAAGAAAAGATTCTGATAACAGTTTTGGTAATAATAACATTAAAACCACAAAGTTCAGCTTTTTCACAGTATAAAGTGACAAAAAAAACAAATGAGGAATTGAACATTAAATTCTGGGAACTTTGTGGTAATTTTTTGGAACTTGGCTCAGACACAGAACAACAAATTAAACAATGTGGCATTATTAACTTCACATCATCAAAATGTGTTACAACGGAACAATAAAATCATTATCATCAGTATAATCATTCAAAATCATAACTAAAACAAAACAAAAGAAATAGATGACCAAGAGAAATCATCAGCTATCAAGAACCTTGTGCAAAGTGGACCCCGGACCACCCTGAACCCCTGAGCATAAAGGGATATATTGAGTAGATGGAAAAAATCATTCATATATCAATCTTAAACAGTAAAGCACTGGAATCACATTGATGCTCCACAATACTCAATTTGTCTTTGTCAATCTGAACCAGTCTCATGTGAAGTCTTTTCACTCCTCCTGTTGATGGCATCACTACAGCAGGTACCTAATAGTTGGGACTAGCTCAGAGTCCTCATCTTCAATAAATGAAGGGATCAAATCCAGCATCTTCTTATGTGGAGGGATGTCTGCTTTGGTTACCATCCTCACCACATCAGAAACCCTGCAAAATGTATAGTACATGCATATAATCGCAATTTGGGCAGAAAGCATGAAAAAGAAATCAGTTAACAAACTGCATTTATTTTATAATACATTTTAAATCAATTCTGAGTCACTTCATTATCGAGTTATATATCGATAACCATTATGTTCAGTCAGGAGAACTCAACCTTTCACAATGTTTTTATTTGTGTTTGTCAACCAATTTGAACAAATCCAAAAATGTCTTGACCCCCAAAGACTGTCTGTTATCCATAAGCTAACATAGCTTAACATATCCCATACGGCTTAGAGAAACAACTAGAGTCAGACCATTAGGTGATGTAGCCGTTCATTATGATTAACATGAACATGGGGACTGGAGTTTATTTTAAGTCAATAAGACGATAGCCACATACACAATTGCAGAAGATCACCAACTACATCATTGTATTTTTGATGTTGATGTTGTCATGTTTACAATTGTTGACAAATGTCAATATGATATTAGCAACTGTTTCCTTTGATGGTTTTTGTGTCTCTTGATTCTTTGTGTCAAGTTTGTAGTCCCCCTGCAATGGCCCAACACAGGAAGCCTGGAGCAGCACGAGTGCACAGGAAGTGACTACTGGAGAGGGCATTTATCATGTATGGCCTGCTGTCCACATGGCCAGCACTCAGCTTCTCTTCCCCTGTTACTTAATCTAACCACAATACCAACACCAACTCCCCAGAGACTTGAGTGTCAAATCCGAGAATGACATGCACAGTCTGTCTCAAGACAAACTCGAAGACCTCACAGCAACAACACATAGCTAAGACCGATTACAATGAAATATTTTAATGTAGACACTTTTTAAGTTAAAATTGATTTACTAGAGTCTTTCCCCTCTTACAAAACAAACAGACTCTTTAAATGAGGGGGGTTCACAGCACAAGACATCTGACTCATTCTAACCACCCTGAGGCTTATGAAACGTGCCATGAATGTGCTGCAGACCTGAACAGGCCCAAACAGACAGTGTGGCTTCTCAGATGCAGAAAAGAAGTTCACACTAATTTATCTGGTGCCCTCAACAAACACAAGGAAACCTGAGGAGGAGCAGCCTCAATCGTCAGTGTTTGGTGATGCATGTGAGTGTGTCAACACGCTCTCTCCTCACAGGTTCAGAGAGACCACCTCATCCTGCCATTAGCCTCTAAACAAACAAAATTAGCTTGCATAATGTGATTGTTTAAGAGTGCTGAGTTGCACAACATGTGTAGTGATGCATATTCAACATTGTACTGTATCTCTGTCATTAGTAGACATACCTCTGCTTGTGCCTCTCTTCTTGTCCATTGTATAAGATAGCTGTTCCATAAAAGAGACTGCAAACGCTCAAGTTATATTTTTCCTGCACAAAGACAAATATTTCAGTTAAGTCAGACAATATAACACATATAAAAGGTACAAAAAATGATGAGGGTGGAACCTTGCTGTCATGCAGAGACAATCTCTACAAGGCTAAAATCTGCACAGCTGAAGGTCTGTTAATGACCTGTGGCCTCAAACAACTTTAGCAGTTCAGGAAGCTCAGCAGTGTCTCAATAAACAAACCAAAGGAACATGGCCAGTCAAAGGTTAAATGAAAGCTGGAGCAAATAAGAACACTTGCCAATTTATTTTACCCTTGCCTCTTCAGAACACATTCTAAACAAAGTCTACTTTATATTAAGCCACAGGATAAGTTTCTGGGTTCTGTCTTATCCTGTATTTGTTTTAAACATTATATTGTGGGACTAAATGAGAAGGCAGCGACTGTGTCTGTGGTACAATAACGTAACTTTATCTCAGATCTTTCACAGATAATGAAACATAAAAACTGGGGAAAACAATCATTCTACATCAAGATCTTTCTCCTTGATTGAAGAAAAGAGTCCTGAAGTTGTGAATTTAGGTGTAAAGTGGCCAGCCATTTCAAACAATGGGCATTATGTGCACTGCAGGGAGGTTAACAGGTTTAGGAGAATAAACATGCATATAGTGTGTACTGAGTAGCACTCAGTGTGAATAACTTGTCTCTTTCCTTGCTGAGAGAAATAAGGAGGCTGTACCTTGATATACTGCAGTAGATCTCCCAAGGTCATTTCCTGCTGACCGCCAAGTCTGCCCTCAACGAGGAAGTCATCCCACATGGTATATTTCTGTCCTGCGACCTGCCGATAGATATGTTACACACACAGTTGACAGATGAAGCACTACTTGCGGCAAGAGATGTGCACAAAATGTTTGGGTCCATAACAAGAGTCCTGTCCTGCTGCAGAAAGACAGGGTGCATTTTTCATCACTGTTGAGAACAATCAACAGCCCTCTGACTACTGCACTATAGACCCCAACAAGCTACAATGAGGTCAAGAAGGTGCTTCCTCATATATAATAGAGTGACTCTTGCTTTTCTAAAGTTTTAATCCACTTCTCAGAGTTTTACTGTAATCCCTTGCTTGTTGAAAATACATGTAATCATGTCAGTGTTTGTTATATTAGTACAACTTGAGAAAAAGTTTAAAAATCTACATCTGTGTGAATACAAAACTGCAGCTCTAGTCAGTGGCACTTGAAACCTGGCTATGCAAATGGGATTAAAGGGGGGATTAAGAGTAATATGCTGTTTTGGTAAACAGATTTTTGGTGATGTATATTATTGTAAACTGAATCTCTAGTAATTGCATGTAGGGTATGGGGAGAGAAATTTGATTATTTTGTGAGTTATTTTGTAGGTTGACATTAAGCAAAACAATCTTAAGATTAGATTATTACACTGGTATCGTGGTTAGAGGCCTGTGAGGTTGTAATTGAGCTAAAACTAATACCAGCATGCTAATATTGTAATAATGACAACCATACACACACCGTATAGTCTTTAGCACATTAGCATGCTAACATTTCAGTGCTAAATGGAAAAAAGGCTCCACTGCCACTCTAAAGCACTGCCACCACCCCACATCAAACGAGATCAGACTTTAGGGTGGATGACCTGACAGCAACTTGTGATTCTTTAAGTCACTTTTCCTACAGGATCAAACCTTTGACCCTCAAACAAAGACAGAATGCATAGTCCTGACACCCAGACAGATCAATTTAACCCCCGCAAACATACAGACAGCTGTTTCTGCTACCACTAGACAGATAATATTAATCATGACACCCTTTACATTATAGTCCAGATGTGTAAGACCTAAGTAAAAACATCGCCTGACCTACAATGGGTCAAGATTCCTCACATGCAGAAAATACATGCCATATACGTCAAAATATGTAACTTAGTCAGACAACCTTACTTTGCGCAGGCACTGTCTAGTAAGAGAAATTGTGAGGATCAAAACTTGGCTCGAGATGTGAATACCAAAACTCCAGCTAAACCTGGGTCCAATTATCTCTGCTCCAGCAGCCAAGGGGAACTTTTTGACTACCCTTCACAACTCCCCCTGCTTATGGGTTTGGGGTTATGGAGACACAGTTGAGGCATACTTCTCCTTAATTCTTGACTGGGTGTCTGGGTCCTTTGTCCCAGTTTTCAGACAAAGAACATTTTGTTTGCAAGATGCACGCCTTACCCCTGGTCATGTACACTTCTTAAATGTTTATACTGAGTGAATTATCATGTCAAATGACCGGTCATTGCACTGCATGCCATCTCTGTTATTGTACACCTCTTTTTTATCCATCTTTAGATTTTCTGTATTGTTACTGACATTGTCTGACAAGTTTTTTGTGTAAGTGTGGTTCTTTCCCTTTTTTCTATTATTTTTTGTTAAAGTGCAGCTGTAACAAGGTAAAGCAACTTCATAGTATTAATAAAGTTATATATCAATGTTTTTTTATGTTAATGGGTAGAATACAACTACAGCCTGAAATACACACAATGTGTGCATGATGAAAAGATCTTGAATATGTAAAGTCATTGTGGGACTCTAAAATGGACATTGTTTTTCAGTGGTTCCTTGCCATACATTTTCATAAGCATTTGTGTGCAATTATGTGTAAAAACTAATTTTACACAATGCAACATACACAGGCTATTTTTACTCCCTCTTCTCCCTTTGTTATATATCACAACTCTGGCAGGAACCTGAAACAAATCAATTACCCAATCAGTCCATATGTAGAGTGACGTCAACTATTCAGCACTGTAGCAGGGAAGAAAATTAAACAAGAATGCTGGAACCAAAGTGGCTGCTGGAAACAATTACAATGGTTTCCTACAAACAACTACATTATTTGTTTTGTCATGGAACTTCCACAATACACAAAAATGCCCCAGTGAAACAGTTATCTCTGGGGAAAGAGCAGAAATGTGAAGCAGAGCATTGTTGTTTTCTCCTTAGACCAATATTAAACCGAAAAATAACAAAAAAAAGATTTAATAGTAGACCTCATGCAATGACTTTAACTGTATATACTACTTTATGTAGACTGCTATTATATAGATTATACATCTCAGGTTTTGTGATATATACTAATAAACCAACTGCAGTCACAAAAAAACAAATCAAAAGGAAGAGCTGATATTACCAGATATCAAGTACAGTAAGTCCACTCATGCTAGCCTGAGTTTACAGTATGCAACTGCTGTCTTAGAGGTCACCTGTTATGTTGAAGACAGGCACAGTTGACAACAGTCTAAGTGCTAATTGGTGGCTGATCACAGCTGCACAAAGCTCAGCCATGTAGTTGCCCATCTTGAAAAACAGTGTGACTGCCAATGGGCTCAGACAATGAACATAAAAATAGTTTAAAGTTAACTTCATGTGACAAGGAAAAATAAACATTGCTTTGATAAGTTGTTTTACCTCAAGAAAGGCCTCTGATATAAGCTACAACAGTACAGTGATCAAGTTCTGTCATATCTCATGGTTTACATGAGTCTGTTTGGACATAAACCAGAGCTGGCAGTCAGGATTCAGACCGGCTGAACCGCTCTGAGTTTGACTTCAGAAGATGAGACAAATGGCCACTTTATGAGCCCGAGTGTAGTGAAGCCACAGTGGTGGCCATTTAAGTTTGTACTCTGTCTGCTCTTTTGTTGGAGGCCAGCCAAATCTCTCATCTGCTCCACATAATGTAGCCTGTATTATAAATGGAACTTTGAACTTCCCCCAAAACATGACACAGCTGGTCTTTTCAAAACAATGAAGAAACACATGACATTTTTTGTTTTTAACTGCTTCTCGTTTTTACTGCTGCAGTTAACATATGTTCATCAACACCGTGGTCAGACACAGAAAATCACTTGAATTTAATTGAAAATGTTCTTAGACCACAGAGAGGTCATAATTTTTAAGAACCATTATTTTCACGTATCAGCCAGAGAAATAATTTTATTTATGCTTGGTCATTAACACCTTAATATTAATATCAGTGCTTAAAGAATAATACCCTCTTTTGTGCCATCCTCTTGTCCTGAGGAGTCCAAATTTTCCACTGACCCTATTCTAATGTTTACATTTTCAAGTGAGATCAAAATCAAGTCTTTGTCTTCTTAGATGCTATGCATGTTATAAATTCTCTCTCCCTACATGACCTGTTCAGATGTGGAGTTTCCCCAACATCTGATGCCAAAACTTGAGGCTGCTTCCTCTTGTTGACAGGATGCCTGGTGAGCATGTCTGCTCTTCCTGAAAAGTCTGAATGTAGACAGTAACGCTTCCAGGAAAATAAATAAATAAATATATTGCAGAGCAACCCACATAGTCGGACATCCCATTTCTGGTGCAAGCAACTATAAATTGGGACTAGGTATGAACAAAGATATACTACATATGATATTTGTAACACAATATGTCACATGTCTGATATGCAAATTCTAAGAAAAAGAAGGTTCTACAGTGCTCGATACAGTGAGATGTCTTCTCTCAATAACAATAATAGGCCTCAGTTTTATGACGTACAATGTACATTGAAATGAACTATGTTCTATATTATTATATCTGAAAAACTGCATTGAACCTGTGCTTAATTCTTTTCATTTCATCTAGTCCAAAAATCTTTGAGTAAAAAAATCTTGAAGCAGTAGATGTTTAATAAAAATAAGATCATATTTGCACACAACCAATTTCAACATCCAGTTCTACACGTTCAAAAGGTCAAAAGAATTTGTCTTCATCACACAGCGTTACTTCCAGTGAGTCACAGCTCAGTCAGAGAAACTAGGGTAAGCCCTGAAAGAAAAGTCAACCAAAACTCATTATCTCAGCCAGGACCTACGATCATATATCTTATCAATATCAGAAAAAGAACATTTGTCTGGTTTAAATGTCATTGTGATACTCTTTTTAACTAACTATTTTTAAATTTTTTTTAGAATGAGCTTTGTGTTTATAGACTTTCATTTTATGTTATTTACTGATAACAGGTATTAAATAATAGCATTTTCACTGGATCTCAGAAAATTAAGAAATCCCTCTTGTTAACAACACAGACCCTGATATAAAGTCTATTATGATAGCATGGGCAGCTGATGTAAACCAAAAATAGAGCCTGTGAGTGCAGATATACGTGAGAGTTTGGGAATGTAGTGCAGTCACAGGAAGTTCAGCCTGTGAACCGATAAGGAGGCAGAATGAATCCCAGTCTGATTCAAGCACAATCATGCAGGTCATTTTGCACAGGCCAAGGCACTTTGGGTGAAATGTATAAGATGTTGCTTTCTTGCCCTTTGAGACAATGGTGCATTTTTGGAGACAGGAAGCCGAGATCAGAAAATCCAAACCTTGATAAGTCCTCCTGCCTGCAGCCTCTCCCTCAAGATCAGCACTGCCGAGGCATGCTCCTTCCCCATATTCATTATCTGGCCAGAATCCCAACAGTGGAAACATTTTTACAACCCGCTGTGGCTCGAGGCCTATTTCTTCAAAGGCAGCTCTTTCTTTTACAGGGTTTCAAAGTGAGCTTTAGAGGAGGCAGATGGGGGATCTGTGTGGTCTTTTAGCTCATATTTTCATCCTTATCTGTTACCTTTCTTTTTGTGCAAAACCTGTAACTTTTCAGAGACCTTATATCATAATTTAGCCATATACGGAAAATGAATGTGTACCTATGTCACTGCATATGACAGTGATGCAGCTAATTGCTACTGTGCATATGCTGCATCTAGCAGCACAAACAGCTATCATGTAGTTAAATTCTGTAAGGTCTTAAACATTACGTTGCAAAGTGCCTGGAGATGATTTTTGTTGTGAATTGGCGCTACATAAATAGAATGAAATTTAGTTAGATAGTCATGTCTGTTTTTCAAAGCAGAAGAGTTTGTGTTTTGTTCTTTAAAACTAAATCAGGCGCTGCATTTACTGCAAACATAAGCAGATAATCAATTTCCCTTTTTTTGTGCGCCTTCTTTGACGTCATACCTACAGAACAAAGCCAATGATGATGCACAGTCTGTCAATACTGCCAATGGCATCACAATATCAACAGATGGAAGCTTACTACTTTAGATGAGGGTCATCAGGTGCTAATAGACATTATAGTTTCAGCCAATTATAATCAGGAACATCACTAAATATATTAGC
This sequence comes from Helostoma temminkii, assembly GCA_900302695.1. NCBI lineage: Eukaryota > Metazoa > Chordata > Actinopteri > Anabantiformes > Helostomatidae > Helostoma > Helostoma temminkii. The sequence continues at coordinate 26,921 of OMLM01004028.1, read as the reverse complement.
CTTTCTGCTTGTTCAAAATTGTTACAACATTGTCAAAAAAGAGTAAAGATTCTGCAATAAACTCTGTTAGGTTGGCAAATTCAGCTACTCGCCAAATGTTACTTTACTGTTACTTAGAAAGCCACATACTAAAACAGTAAATGTGATATATAATGCATAATAATGTATTATATGTATCACCACTTAACTGATTTAAAAAGTTACAATATTTTAGTTTGTGTTGGTATTATGTCTTCAGCATTCCTGCCTTCCAGACTTGAAAATAAGTCTGTTTTCAGGACAATTTGTGTTGTAGGCTATCATATATCATTTCATAAATCTAAACAAAACCTGCTTGAATGTCTTCAACAGATGATCAGTACTACTTCAAGGCACTAAAGAGATAATAAATGCGTGCATTTAAAGTCATCACACATGGAGTTGGCAAAGAGCCAATGAACCATGTTGTTTTTTCTTTTACAAAGGGAAAACAGCACTGTCAGTGTGTCATATGCTACCTGATCACTATTGATCACTATTTTCTTTGGACTGCAATGAAGAAACAGATGGCTGGGACCTCCAACTGTTCACCGCAGACCTCAGTAATTGTCTGCTTAACGCCCTAGAGAATTGACAGGATGCAAACTTTATCCACTGCCTATATAAGAAAGACACTGAAATCAGGATAATCTGCATTAAAGGTCATTCAAATCAAATTTGTTAATGTTTTGAAGGCTAACATCTGTGTTTACTGAAGCACAGTGGAGAAAACTAATTATTATGCAGCAATTCTCCAGAGACTACTGAGTTTTAAAAAATGATTAAATGACTGATGACTACTTAAATTTTCGTTGGTTCAGTGCTAGTCAAGTTTTGCACTGGTCCTTACTACTACTACTACTACTACTACTACTACTACTACTACTACTACTACTACTACGCAATAGAATGCTTACACATTTAACATTCAACAAGACAAAAGCCTTTCCCTTCTCCCACCTATAATAGGGTGGCCTGCGAACTGTGCAATACCCAATACTTGAAAAACTCAAATACGCAACACATTTAGATGTCCAGACCTGATACAGTATGTACAGATGAAAAAAACCCAAACCTCCCAGGCTCTGCCTACATGGGCTAAAAGCAACCCTTTGCATTCAAAAGGCTTTTATTGACATGTAAATGGAATCTCAAAGTGATTGTCTTTTAAATGAGAAGATAACAGCTCTCCGCCTGACTGAAAACACCCTAGGGCAGATGGTCTGTAAGGCTGGATTCAGACCTACACACACTCTGGGTGAAAAAACTGGCACCAGCTACTCTGACAAGATGATGCAGTGGCATTTGGAAAAAAAGTTACATGGTTCATTATATGTATTGTATGCATAGCACACTGTGATGTCATCTAAGGCACTATATTGGCTAGTGACATACAGTACCTGTAAGCTCACATTCCTGGATCATTACTATGTCATGTGAACATTGCATTTCTGCTGTTTCCCTATAGATTCTCACAACAAAAGATAAGACAGTTTCCACTGTGATAGGTTACTGTGTATTTTGGTATCTATTAAGCTTTAACACATACATTAGTTCCTCTGATTAAATGTCTGGAATCTTTTTCCATTAAATAACAAAACACATTGCCACCAATGAAGACCCTTGTGTTGTTATAATGCAGAGTAAATGTCTGTGTGAATCCTGAAAAACAATCCTCTTACAAATGGGCCACCAACCTGTTTGAGCCTGCAGAGACATTAAACAGCAAATGTCTGACAAACATTGCATTTAAAAAGCAATGAATCTTAAACAAAAAGCTTTAAAGTACTTATTATACAAACAAAAATCCTGTTCAGTTTACTTTAAAAAACCTTGATGAAGTTTGCTGATGATTGGTGCTTGTACAAAGTGGTGTAGTACATTGACTTAATGTATGCTACCTGCATAATATGATGCATACCATGATTACTGTAGCACATATTGTATAATATGTCACTGGCAAATGTCATGTAAAATGTCATTGGAACACAGCTATTATATCCGCCAGTGAGTCCGTTCTACAATGTAAGAATGTGATCAGCCTGCCCTGTGTTGCTAAATCCCAATCTATAGCACTCACCAGCTGCTTTAGTAACCAAAGGTCACACTTCAGTTGTTTTTACATATGCACTCTGGACTATCTCCGCAGTATCAGGTCCAGACATTGAATGGACCTCTGAGTTCACGCATGCAGCACTCATCAAGAGAAAGTCTGGGTAAGAATGCGTTCTCACTCAAGAAAACAATCAGTTTCAATCAATTGTTTACAGCACATTAACGCAGAGCTGGTCACATGAGTAGACATTATGTGTTGTATCTGACACAACAACAGAAAACAAATTATATATTTTCTGGTGTTGGGCTGAGCAGACTAAAAATGAATGCCTACTAGCTATCTGTGAATATTCGGAAGAATTACCTGCTGTGTTCACACCTGGGCTCACATGGACATCACACACCTCACAGGTTAAAGTCCATAGTGTCTGGGTCAATTATTTCAGACATTTGTGTTCTCACATGCAGTCCACCTGGGTAAAGTCTGGAGAAAGTCAGGATTTCACTGCATGTGTGAAAGCAGCTATAGGCAAGGAGGATTAGAGAAACCATCTGTCTAAAACTATGTTTGCTTATAAATTGATTTTAATACAGCTGAATTGAGTTTTTGCCTGACATCGAAGTTAGCATGGCAAATGCATATCTTGTTTTTAAAAGTTGTGTTCTGGAGAACAGATTCAGACTTCTTGAAAACAGATCCCCATGTGGAGTGGAAGATTTGAGCCATACTGGCAGAATATGAAAAAAGAAGAAGAAAAAAAAACATGATCTAATGTCTTTAGAATTCAGATTTAATAAGTTGATTTGCATCTCATGACATCAGGCACAGCCTAGAAATGTAAATTTAATGTCACTAATGAGAAACCTGGAGCCCATCTTCTACCAGCACTGGTGCTTTAATAAGAGAATAATGAAACAGGAGAGCTTAGACTTCTAATAAGTTCCATGTGGAGTTTCCACTGACTCTAATAAGCACGATGTAGAAACATGGCTGAGACTGACAATGAGGAAAATCACTGTAGGGAAGGGATTTTGTGAAGAGCCAGTTAGTGATTCATGCTTTTTTTTTGTATATCTTATATGTATTCCCTTTAATATTTTTATATTGCCCTTTTATGTACTTTAATATTAAGTAAAGGGCAGATTAATTGGGACTGGAAGGCCATAGATCAGGGTCAACTACAGGACAATATTAGAACAAGGCGGTGAATTTCATTCACTGTCGCTTTAAGCCTTAAAAGATGAAAGTGTGAACTCTGAGCTGAATGTGTATAGGGTAGTAAGTAGTAGAGGCTTTCCTCTGACTTAAAAATGTATTAGATATGCATATATGATTTAAGGGGATTTGAAAGTGCAACTAACATAACTAGACCTTCATCTTTTTGATTTGGCTAAATGGAAAGAATACTTTTTTTTGTTTCAGAGAAACTGCACAACATAATGAGTGCATTTTTTTATTTTCCCTTGGCCAGATGTTAAATAACCATTAACATAACAAAACACACAGACATATAAGAACCAGTATAAGAAGGTCCAGAAGCAACTGAATAAGAAATTTTGCCTTTTTTAAAAATTCATCGTAAAAGAACCGAAACATATACAAAGAAGATACCTAACACACAAGAAGCAGGTGAGAAACCAGACAGGCAAGAAAAGACAAGGTAGGTGTGATGGCTGGTTGTTTCTTAGCCAAGCTATTTAAAAGGGAACTTTTATTTAAATTAGTCTGTGTCTGTGTCTGGTTTTACATAAACATACAACTGCTATAGAAACACATTTTTGTTTAGGACATTAAATGATAATTATCAATGGGGAACTAAAGAACAACAGTAACAGAACAATGTAGTGTAAAACAACAGACGACTAAACAGCATAAGGCCAAACACACAATACTACTACCAATAACAAAAAGAAACCCTGGAAAAGAACTGAAGGCACAAGCCGTCAGTGTTGATCACAGATTACTCATTATCCCGTGAGCACTATTCCTGTCAGCATCTTGAGTTACAAACACAATGCTGCTCCATGCTGGGGTTCCCGGAGGACTACACAGGACCTTGATGGATCATGTTCACCCTGTTTCTTTACTGGCACAATCCAAGGAGACCAACACAGATTTAACCACATGTAAGGCAAAGCTCTCCCTTTGTTGTTCTCTTTCCTTCTCAAAGCCAGTCCCTGTTATTTGTGTGACAGATGTGCGACCTTCAATTATGTAAGTGCTCAAATCACAAATCTGCAGGTTTTGCTTTCTGCACCTAAACTAGTAAACAACCACCCTGAACTGAAACACTACTCAGCCAAAGCGCCAACAACATTGCTTCTACCTGATTATAAAGGAAAGATAGAAGAGATAAAGAGAAAGAAGAGAAAAATTACTTTTTTCCTGACCAAGCTGTGAATTAAAAGTTATAAGAAACAAAGCCTGGAGCAGATGAACACAAACCCCTGCTTCCTCCTGGTGCAACAACCATACAGCAGGATCATGTAGTGCTCACTGAGAAATCTGGTTCCAATAAATTGCTTCCTGTGAAGGCAGGAAATTGTAGCAATTTCTGCAGGCAATTAACAAAGCACCAGTTTAAGTATTCACCTTGAAGTGGCTTGAAGTGATGAGGAGCCTTACCTCCAACCCTGCTAATTGAATTAGAGACTGAAAGGGTAAGTTGTGAAGGAAGGTCACCAAAGGAGCGTGAAAAGGCACAAAGTTAAGGCCTGCATGTGGAGTATGTGTGCACAGACATGGAAGAGGAAGTATCTGTGTGGCACACAACCAGCAGGCAGCCTAACAGACAAGAAAAGACAGAGAGGACACTGGTACAGGCTGTCGGTAAAGCAGCTGGGAGGGCTGAGGACAAAGCCATTTAAAAGCTGAAACACGTCTTCTTCAGTCCTGGCCTTGGGCGATCTCCCTGTGTTACTGAGGCTGCAGCTCAGCTGCAGCTACAAGGGCACAGCACTGATTAATGTTTGCTGCTCTTGAGATATGCTTTGGTTTTCTGCAATAACAAGGTTGGTTTTCTGCAGTAACAAGGCATTCACAAAACTGTGTCACTTTCTAATTTTAATTATCTGCTTCAGTAAATATTCTCAACAATTTATTTAAGATGTCAAGAGAAGAGAAGATTATTGCAACATGTGAAGATTACTGCTTTACAACTGCAGTAATAATACCTCAGTCAGGTAACAAGCTTTTCATAGATATCTAATGACTTCTGTGATTTTGTGCAAGCATTTTATGTGATTTTTATGATTTTCATGCCAGTGAGCTTGCCAGCTTGCTCCTCCTTTAATGGCCTGTGCCTTGGCCCACGAACTGAAAATATAAACACACAGAGAACTAAAGAGTGCCCGAGCTGAGCAGACAAGGACAGCCTTCTATTTGTTTACATATTTCTGCCTCCATGCAGAGGACAGCAGCAGTAGGGGGAAGCCAGGGGAGCTTCCTATTTTGGGAAACAGCTGCTTTAAAGCAACAATTTCTGGAAAATGAGGGGTATGGTAGGAAAATAAACAGTTTAGCATTTTAGCAATATAATCTGTGAGAAAACAGATATGACTGAGGACAGAGTGGTACATAGCCACATCTAAAACAGATTTTCCAACAATCAGCTGATGTATTTTTCTACTTCAGAGTTGGCACAGTGAAGGTTACATCTGGCAATGCTGTGATGTGGTAACCTCCAGTATGGATGAATACTGGGTGGCCCACTAGTATGACCAGTAAGATACGAGTGTTGTTACTTGATATTAATGAACTGAGACTGATCTCACAAGGGTAGAAGTCAAAGTCTTGGCAAAAGTAAGCTGAGCTCTTGATACAGCATGTCTGATCAGTGATATTTAACAGCTGCACGTGTGGAGTTGCTTCAAAAGCAGCCTAATAAAACTTTCTCAAATGTTAGAGAGATTAGAGAGATAAGAGAGAATTAATCCTGGTGTTGTTTCTGTTTTCATTGCTGTAGGCTGATTTCTGTTATTTTAAGTATTTTACTTTTTAATAGAAAACTAGAGAAACAAGAGAGTAAAGAAATGTGATAGTCCTACCAGAAACACCTTATTGTATATCAGTAAATATCAGTACACATCGACAGAAAACCCGTGGAAAAATGCAAAACAGGAATTGTATTTATGAGGCAGAGACTGGTATCAATATGCGTGAGTTTAAAACCCGAGTTACAGTGACTGTAGTTCTTTTTGTGTAAACAGATTTTGGTAAGAATTCTATAAATTTGGTTATTAAAGATTGTGACCAAGTCACATGTACAGTGAGACATTCTAAAAGTAACATAATTTGGCAAACACACTATTTAATGAACGATACCATTTCTAACCTATTATGAACTTATGTTTGGTACTTTTGTCTTTCTAGTCAAAATACGTGTAGATATTAATATACCTAGATTAGGCTGACATAAAAATAATATTGACCTAGCTGTGTATGAGCTGGGCAATAGTTTGGATCTGTCTTGTATCAAATAACCAACCCTGTCTCCCAATAGCTCATTCTGTCCACCACATTCTCAAGAAGTGCAGGACTCATGGACTATGATGAGTGAATGTGGATCACACTACACAGAATGGTTTGAGGAAAGATGGTAAATCTAGATGCTTCCTAATATATTTAAGATTTATTCCTCACCCTCAAACAGACTCAGAACCTCAGCTAAGCGATTTGCCTCTGATGGTGTCCTGTCACTGTTTTCTCTCTTCTGCTGAATAGAGAAGCTTAAAAGCAGATGCTGTAACACTGTAAGCCTCACTGGAAAACCCTGGATCTGGAAAATCTAAAGTCTGCCCACCCCCCTGACCAAACATTTCAGCACTCAAATATAAACCCTCTGACTGGTCTGATGTCAGATACTCTGTGTGACTGTCTATAATTTCTCACTGAGTGTATCTAATGACCTATGCTGCTTGGGCAATGCTGTGTTTATGTCAGCAAATTTCAGAAGACACAAAAAATGTGCATGTGCAAACACTGATCACATTTACAGACAACAACTGTGGAAACACTTTCTACATAAGAAAAAAAGGCAAGCCAGGAACTTCAGAGCTGCATAAAAAAGTTCACAGCTGGCTCTGTCATCACTGCAGCCTTTTATGCAGCTGCAGCATTTTTGCATGTAACCAAAGCTGAAACCAGACCTACACTGTCTCAGACCCCCTGTCACTGCACCCTCACGTCCTATGGGACAAAGTTACCCTGCTAGATGACCCCCACTAACCCTTGTCTGTCAGAAGTTCAATGCTATCGGTAAGAAAGCTGGCCAGGACAGCTCCAATATCTGATTCCCTTCAGAGGTGAGATATTGAGGGACAGACAGTGGAGCCTGTAAGACTGAAGCAAATTTATTTGACTAGGTCTTTTCTACGAACTAAAATGTCACCCCTGCATTAGCCTTTTTCTTTGTTTGTGTTTCAAAGCTATACAACATCACAAACCTGGTATGACCTCATAAACCTGGTATAACTTCAAATGTTGGTGTGGATTTTACCATAAAAGGACTGTCTTAAGATAATAAGCTCCTGTCTTAAGCTCCTGTCTTGCTTTGAAAGACAGAAACAGACACAGGTTCGTTTGTGTCTTACCTACACTGAAATACCCTGAGGATTATTCTGAGCTAGCGAGACATCGAGATTGACAGTCTGCAGTGGCCTTTCTGAGAGCACTCATTCATTGAACGCTCTCCAGGCAGAGAAGGACATACATTTACAAAGAAGAAAGAACATTTATCCCCAAAGCAGACAGACTTAAATTATAAATGTATATACAGTAGGAGCCTGCCAGGCTTTAAAAAGCACCTTATTCAGGTTCTGTAGGTGACTGGCTGCTTTACAGATTCTGCTCCTAAACTCCCCTACAGTAACAAAAATGGCTACAGAACCATAACTCACTGTGTATTGAAGAGGCCGGCTCGGCTGGGACATAACAAAGTACTCGACAGCCAGGTTGATGTAAGCTGTGCGGTAAGAGCTGATCTTCTGGTGGCCTTGCACTAGTTTGTACAGCTCCAGGCACATCAGGCCTGCAACTGCAGCAGTGGTGGTAGCTATGGCAGGGATGATTCTTCCAGCGATGCGCTTACTCTGAGAAGACACAGTGGCATAGTTTACTTATAAAATGTTTAATTGCTCAAGAAGATTTGAGGTAGTTTACTTGAGTAGTTCCATCTTATGCTGTACTTCTCAAATACTGTACGTTTTACTTTTTGTTTTACACCTATAATTACTGATTATTTTGAATGTACAAACAATACATAACAAAACAACACAACAAAAACTTCTGATTTTAAACTTATTCTTATGACGCTTACGGTATATTTTGCCTAGAATTGGAAGAGTAGATTAGTTAGTATATGCTGATGAACGAGGGTAAAATTAGTCCTAAACGAGATTCAACATGTGTAAATCTCTGATTACTTAGTTAAGGGCAACCCTCTTTTGTCTCCCTCCACTCAGCAGTAACCATCCCCCCACCATCCATCTGTTTTGGCTATGTGCGTGCAGCACTGGCTGGTACAAGACCTGGCTCAGGTGTCACCTCCCAGGCGACAGGTAAAGTGCTTGTGATTAGTTCTGCTGCAGGAACAATAGGTGAGCAGGCTGTTTCTGTGGCTTTAGGGCAGGTGTGTGCAGCACCAACTAAAAATATGGCCCCAGGAGAGGGGGAGCGGTCTGCGGTGTTCCCCTGCTTTCTCTCTAATCTACTGTATACAGCGTCTCTCATCAGCTTGTATATTCATCCTTCTCTGATATTTTAGCTGATGCATATAGTGAAAATATTGACCTCATGACGATCTGCTGCAGGGATGTCGTAGTTCTCTGCTCTCAGGTTAGAAGCAGCAACGATGTAGTCCATGTGGAAGTTACTGTCATCATCCTGTGCAAGGTGAAATAAACATATTCATATTTATATCTCTAGACATGCGCTAACAGGTAAATAAATACAAATAATTACAAATGAAAGACTATGATGTTAGTTTCATAATAGGTTCGAATCTCCACATTTTTTTATATTAATGACACTACTGAACAAATTGCAAGGAGGCCAAACAACATCCATGTCCATGCCAAGTGACGTCTTGCTTGATGTAATTCTGACTACGCCTGCTATGAGCTTTGAAGGCTTTGTCGTTGTGTCACTTTAATCACTTTAATGAATGACTTGGTCACCCCTTCAGAATGCAGTGGAAGTCAGATTTCTGTTGTGATCAATGTGGCCAGTGAGGTCATGCCTCTGCTACTGTGACTTTACAAAGGCTATGAAGGTGACTGTCACTCATGGATGGCTTTAGGGACTGTGAGGAAGCTCCAAGCTGGCAACCTGATGCTTCTGAAACCCTCCTACACACATTCCACCTGTCTACAGCATGACTTCAGCATGTAGGAATAAAAATGAAGAGAAGAGGAGGAGCGCTGTAGTTTGGCAATCTCATTTTTATTTAAGATAATATTGGATATGTACTTGACCGGTACAGCTTCATTTGAGTCACTGAATGTTTGCCTGAGTCTTACTGCTGCAATTTAATGCAGTAATTTGCTGAAGAAATATTTTAAGTTTGCATTCCCAGATCCCAGATTCTTGCAAAGACATTTATTTTGCTCCCTCTGCCCAGCCACAGACACATCAACATGTCAACCAAGAGCTAAACCTGATTTAAAGTCCACAGTTATTATCTGTGGAGCACTGAACAGTGTGAGCAAGGGGGGCAGAGGCTAGAATGTTATGGTGACTCTTCCTTTTGGGCTCACAGTGTACCACTTTGAAGTGGTACACTGTGAGCTGTGATCCTGCAATCCCCAACTGTGTTGGGGGGCGTCTCTCTCCCAATTTGTTAAGTGCACTGAATTTCACCAGAAGTGTACTAATAACTGTCACATATGCCAGTATAAAAAGAACTCATGTGAGTTGGAAGGGTTTTACTGTTTTTGCTAACAGGATGTGCATTTTTAAAATAAATATATGTCTTAGCCTAAAGTTAAGTGTCATTACAGTGAACAATGAATACAAGAAAGCTCTGTTTCACATGAATGTCTTGAGGAAGAGCTCAGATTTGGTTCATTAAAAAAACAGACAAAATCTGAAAGCACCTATAGATCTGAGTGCAGCTCCCTGCTAAGGCTCAGCCGCCACTCTGTCTGCGGCTTCTGCAGTGTGTGCAGCAGATGTGTCACTGCTCTCTTGTCTTACCTTCTCAAACTCTATGGGGTACATCTGCTTGGTTGAGCATTTCAGAGACGGCGAAGCCAACTTTGCTTTCAACTCCTCAAGTTCAGCTTTTTCTGGAGCAAATACACAGAGGTAGTACATAAAACACATCCTGGAAGAAAGTTAGGTTATAACAAGTACGTAAAAGTAAAGCTGGGGAAAAAAACGTACCTGCGTCGTCACTTCCCTTGTCTTTGTCCTCCTGCATCTCCTTGTCAGTGAGATGAATCTTTACAGAGGACTTGGGGGTGAAACATGGTACATGGACATTTTCTAATATTTCTCTAACAGAATCTTTTGTTCCCTTGATCTGGTAGATTTGACCGTATAGATTAGCTGCTGCCACCACATATTCCATATGGGTGATCTGAAATACAGTATCCAAATATAAACAGTTATTATTAACAGATTCAATAGATTAATGGAATAATAATAGATTCTGTCAAAGTTTTAACAGATATTATGCTTTCGATAGTAAAGTATTATCAGTATATAAAGTATATATATTAACGCATGCCAGGGGTATTTCTCTTACGCACATAAAGCAGGTTAAGCTATAGAAAATAAACAGTACAGAATATACATATTAAGATTTAGATCTTAAAACAGACCTGACTATGGGATGAAACTAGAAGGGATGTTTAAAACAAGTTGGTGATAGGTCATTGCAAAAAATAGCTCTCTAAATAATTCTTTCTACTTCGCAACACACTGCGGTCACTGCTGATTACCATACAGCATACCAACAACTGAGTACAACACTGCATTCAAATCAGTGATTAGTAGAATTGCAGGTGGAGATAACTCTGCAAACTGAGACCCACAATGCACGAGTAGAACCCTAATATAATCGAAAAGCTTGTAAGCCTGTTGGCAATACTTACAGGGACCGGCAAAAATACTCTGTTATTCACGACAAACATTAGTACAAGGAACTTTGCTGTGGGGATGTGGAATCTGCCATATGGCATCCCTTATACACATTTAAGATGCATTGTGTACCTGTACTTCCCGAAAACCCAACAAGGTTATTTTGGGTCAGCAGTGGCTGGCTTCATGTCAATTGGTCAATAATAGTTTTCATAGCAAATAAATTAATTGTCGTACAAGGTCTTGTAATTAGCCTGAAATGACAGGTAATTGATAATTGGCAGTAACTCTGGCATTTAAAATTGCATGCATAGAAAACAGCTTAGTTGTCAAACATGTAAGAATGTACGATTTTTATCTGCTTCTCTTTGTCCGTATAAAGGTTAGGTGGCATTCACAGCTCAGATAAGAATTTAGTACATAGTCAAAGTGAGGAAGAGCCACAATCAGACCTGATAAAGAAGGAATGTGTGTTTGATCATCAACTAATACTGAACCATTTCAGTAATTCCTGTTATGGGTAGGAAACTGGACCAGACTCTACTCACATTGTTAGGGTCAAAGGTCAGTGGATGAGGGCATCTCTTGGATCCAGACCAGAAGGGTAGACCTGTAGAGGTTACCTAAAAAAGCAGAAGAAAACCTCTTTATCACATGGTCAACAGATGTAAAAAAAAAAAGCTATACAAAGAGCTCCAATATGTCACTTTTTAGAGTCACTTTCACTCAAGGTATAGCTCAACACAGTTCAACACAATTAACCAGTGCAACAATGCAATCTTTCATAAAATGACAATCATACATTTGTAGCATAAATAATTCTACACATTCATCTTGCATTCTTAAATTCACGGTTACAACAGGATTTCAACAAAATACCTGAAACCATCTCCAATTTTTCATCTTCAGACGCAGCAGGAGGGATTCAACCTTCCCATGACATAGTCACACTAATATTGTTATCAGCTGTGTGTCAACTACACAATTTGTATGTCTGATAAAAGAACAAAGGGTCTGAGAGCTTTGAAGTTGTCAAAAGGTCCATATGCTGAGAAAGAGAGAGTCTCTAACTCATGGTGCCAGTTTTCACTGCAGGGGTGCTTTCTAGAGTGACCAAAAGGCAAGTCTTTTCACAAACAGACTTCAGATGGCTTAGGGGCAGAAAAAAAGCTACAACAATGATTTGGTCTTAAAAGGGTTGATAACACTTAGTTTAAGAATGTATATAGTGTTCTTATGTCTTAGTTAAAAAGCGAATTAAGCAGGATATCAAGGTTCTAATACTCTTTCCTTCATGAATCAGAGGCTACAACAGCAATAATGATAACAAAATAATGCATTTTGATCACAAAACTTGTACTGTAGGATAAATATATAACATTTTCACTCAAAATCAGTCTATGGCACAAAGTCAGTGTCAAATGTTAAACACACACGCAAAAGCACCCACGCTTCTGTGTAGAGGCGCAGATGTTATGTCAAATGCGTCATTTGTCATGCTTGTTTATATGTGTTTTGTCAGGTCGGTTTCTGAGCGTTAACTGACATTAAATAACTTATCATACTTCCTCTGTCCCCACAAACATGAAGTAACAACTGTGGTTGAAAGTTACGTACCAAGAGCACAATAAAGCCATAACTCTCTTTAGAAAACGAGGACAAAGAGAACTACTGCGGGGAAAAGAGAAGCAAAGACCTATTACCATAATGTCCATAAAGTTCCAGTATGATATTATTAAGCTAAACAGAAAGTACTATGACAGTTTTTTGTTGTGTTACTTGTAACATATGAGAATGGAAAAAGGCAGTCATGTTTTTGTCTGGAGTTGTGCAGGAATTCAGCGGCCTACAATAAACATTTAAGCAGACATTAATGAAAGACAGTTATTTTCTTTAACAAGGGTTATGATCTGTCTGTCGCTTGAGTGGCAGTGGGGTTAGTGAGGGTCTGTTTGGTTTGACACTGATCTGTGCTGCCCCAGGTGTGACAGCAACATGTGACATCACTCTGTCTGCATGCTTCACAAAGCCCCAGAGCCACTCAGAGATATTCATCAGCAAAGGCTTTCATTGGTTCAGGTTTCAAACAAGGGGAATAGTGGTCCCTAGTCCTGGGGAAATATGCTGTGTTACTTTATGAAGTGTAATATGAAAAACAAACATCCACCTTACAATTCACTCATTGGTAGGCAAAGCTCTTATGTACACAACAGTGCCACGCTCTGTCCATAAACATTAATTACAGCTTTATTGTACTTGAGGGAAAAATTCAATTTTAACTTGTACGATTTTACCTGATCAGGAGGAAAGCAGTGCAGTAGCTGTCGAATATCGTTGTTAAAGAGCGTCTCCCACTTGCAACGTGCCCAGCTCACACAGTCTTTCCAGCTTGTTGGACGTTGCCCTCCATCATTCATGTTTGATAGGCTGCCCCATACTCCTCCAAGAACCTCCAGGGCTTCAGAGTCTCCATGGCCAAGGGTCCGCTCCACAAACCCTACATCACTAAAGGAAACACACAGCAATTCCTTTTGAAATATTTCCAGACATACAGTATACAGATGATAATAAGCACTAGCTGTGGAAAAAGACCAGAAAGAACAAGTATCATCTGAATGTATAATGTTTCTCTTGAGGTAAAACTTCCAGAACAAATAATCTCATCTATATTTTTTGGCAGAGCTTTTTATTTACAGCAGTTTATATCTCACTAATAGTTAAACTGGAGAAGAAAGATTTCCCCCTCAAGTGAAATCTGGTAAAATCCTCAAAAATATTTTGTTCTATTTAGTACAGAGGGAAATCACTAAACATGACTAAATGATATTTGTAAATTTGGGTGTAGTCTGTAGATAGTGACTCAGGGGGAATTTCTTTAATACCTTTCTCTGAATAATGCTGATGTGGATTCATTGCAAGGGGAAATTGAGTATTTCGTACTGCACTGATCAGTACAACTCTATCTAAATGCCTGCATAGTTGTTGCGCCACAACCATGTGCCAACTCACTGTACATAGTACTGAACTGTGAAAAAAATGAATTTGCTTCCTCTGTGTGTTGTTAAACCTAAACAGGTCTAAACAGGAACATTTAGAGTCACAGTTCAGCAAAGGGCTGCATGAGTGGGAGAAAAAACAACAAAATATGACTGCTCACTTCCATAACTATGATTTTCCAGCAGTATGTCCCATGGCTGACCTGGCCTCTGCCTCATGAAAATGTGATTATTAGGCGATTCTTAAAGGCTTAATACTTATTTCTGAACATCAGTGTAATGTGAGAAAGTCTAATGGCTGTGTGAACTGACAGGAACCATTTATGTTAAGACACAAGAGTGTCTTAATGAGTCATACAATGAGGGGGGATTATATCAAATGTCACCAAAACAAACAGACATCCCAAAGAGACATCTCAAAACATGGTTGGATTAAAAAGGCTCCGGGGCTAAAGTCTCAGACACAATTCAAGAAGCCTGGAAGCTCTAATCTGCTGCTGATGAGCTGTTACATTATAATTAGGTCAATGCTTTGTGCTAAGTTCATTGTTTTTCTGTGTTCTGCTATGGAGGTATTTTTCATAAAATAAGGTATGATATATTACTATATCTGTATTAACCTAATCTTGTCTTCTTCTTGCATTCAGCAGATGTTTCTAACAGAAAGGCCCAACTTAATGGAGAGATTTAATTTAAATATACTTTATTACAAACTTTTTTAAGGTTTGCTGGAACGCTTTTTAAGAGAAAAGTATTGTTAAGACAGCAACAAAACGGCAAATGTAGATTCTCACATTTGTTGGAGTCAACAATAAAACAATAAACAATAAATGTAAAGATGATCTTACCTCAGGAAGAGGTTTAAATTTTCAGGAGTTTGTTTAAACAGGCCTTCAAACTGGTCTCTGGCCCACTAGAGGAATTGCATCGCAAATGAATTAAAATGCATGTTTATATACATTTACAGTCAGTAAAATGGCAATTTTCATATTGTACAATAATACAATGATTAAACAAATCTGGTTAACTGTAATAAAACCTCAAACTGTAGTGCAGCAATACATGTATAATCTTGGGGGAATGTGTGGATTCAAATGTGACTATTTTAGCCATGCTAACACCATAGCTATGTGAAAAGCAATGTTGTTCTGTCAGTCAGCTGGCCCACTGATTGGTCAAGACACAGATATATCCATAAGTATCAAAAATCAATTAAAACTTCATGAAGGATGAGTCACTGACGTTTCCTCTAGTATAGACATTCATTGGACAATCATCTTGAATCTTGAATGTTGAATCCTGGATTGTAAAGTTTATCTAGTGCCATCATCTGGCCAAATGTTGTTTAATGTTTGGTTTAGTTACCAAAGCAATGGGAAGGGTATTCCCATCACCCTCAGTTTCAACTGGTGTTTGCTGCTAATTTGCTAGTGTTAGCATGGTAAAATGGTAAAATGGCATGGTGAACAATTAAATATCAAGCCTGGCAAACATCGAGTTAGCATTATCAAACAAGTGCCTTAGTATTTCAACTTTAGCATTGTCCTGCCCTTCAGTATAAGTACTATATTATATTTTATACCAATAAAAAACTTCCCACCTGCAGAGTGTGCTCAATGCGATGAGGGAAGTTCTTTAGTGTGCAGAGCGGAAATGCATTTGAACTTGATTTTTCTTGTCCGTAAGACTCTGTCAAGTGAGGCACCACCACCAGAGTATGACCTTTGCTTCCCAGTGTTCCTCCTTCCAGCAACGGCTTCTGATGTTTAACACAACGTCCATCAAGATAGACCCCTTGACAGCAAAGAAATAATGCTTAAAATATACTTTTTTATGAGCAGCTGTAGTCAAATATGTGCTATGTATAAGGAGAACTTAATATAAAAATTGTAATGAAGACAGTAAATGTCCTCACTGGCTTCCACATTATCAAGGGCTGCAGCCGCTCCATCAAGACCCATGAAGAACTTGTAATCATACACTCCTTCACTGTCAGGGTCCAGGCGATTCTGATGAGCAGTGATTTTCATTTGTGGGTTCATCCCTTGTGCTGCTTTGGCTGCAACTTCTGATTTTGGTTTCTGGTTAAGGAAAAGTGAGCAAATGGGTGGTGTGTCTGGCAGAAGACGTATGTGAGCCATGATGGCAAAATCAGTTGCAAAGTATGGCGGTAATGACAAACAGGGAGATTTAAACAAAAACAATATTCACATCTGTTATTGTCTCTATGTATTTCATGAAATCAGCTAAGTCAAATACCAGTAGAGCTAAGGTAAACCCTTTAATTACTTTTATTTTACTGTAAAAAATAATGAACAGTGGAATTAGCATGTTTCTCTTCAGAATTGTAATCAACTTACGAAACTTTTTTATTTACTGTTTTTTGTTAAGAAACTTTTGTTTATCCAGACAAAACAGGTCAACTGTCTGATATACTCCTAAAATAAACAACCACAAAACTGCTACCGAAGATGGAACATGGCAGCTAAGCACATTAAGCAACATGTCTTCTTATTTTCACCACTCAACCTGTCCCATGTCCATTTAAACAAAACCCAATGAGCTATGAAGAGATGTGAGATTCTTTAATAAAGATAAGGTGCACTAAGATACTATGTCTTTTCTTACCCCAATATCATGAGACCTAAACAGGAACTGGCGGTTCAAGTTGGACCTTTCTATGAAGTCCATATCTGTTACGGTGATTTGTCCTTCTTCTCCTGCACCAAGCCCAATAAGGGCAAAGTTTTTAAGAAGCTCACAGCCAATAGCACCAGCTCCAACCTTGAAATATGACAAGACAGAGGAGGTACAATAAGAATAAATGTGGAAAATAATCAATATTCTGGAAAATGTTCAAAATAGTAAAATAAAGTTTGTTGGGTGACATTGGAGCAACTAGATAATGATATATCTAAACGTATGTATTTTTTCCACTGTTTGATGATCTCTGTTAAACAAACACACATGTCCAGCAAACAAGTGTAAAATAACATTGTTAATGGAAACAGAGAAGGGTTTGGCACTGCTGAGAGGCCCCTGCACCCCAAGAGGTCAGCACTGGCAGGAAATGCCACCTGAATCACAGCCATTTCCTGCATGTGCCATCATTAACACCAGACAAGATCAAAGCAAAACACAGATGGAGCTCCAGATTTCCATGCAGAGTGTGCCCCCTGTTGGAAATATGTCAAACCTGCCCTCACCAGGAAATACTTCTGCTTCTCAAGTTTCTCCTGGAATGATGACCCAAACACAGCAGTCTGCCCATCATACCTTGTGCCTCTCTGTCAGAGGGAAAAAAAACTGAAGTGGTTAAATTACACTTATATCTGATTCACATTTGCTGTAAACAGTTGATATACATAAGGCATTTTAATATGGAGGGGTTCTGTAAATGTAGGTACATGTACTGCTGAAAAGGAGCACTCTGCGAGCTGATCCTCATCCTCAGAGAGGCATTCAAGTGCATCAAAATACAGCCACTGTTGAAGAGGTGTAAATTTGCCACTACAGGCCTGCAGAAATAAAGTGCACAGAAAAAAGCACAGTAAGCTGCAGTTGCCATTGGAAGAAACTGTTAATTAACTTGTTTTAAAAAAGTAAAGCCACTGACCTTAATAACTTCATGAGCAGCAAAGCTGCCAATAACAGCGTTCATGGGAGCCAAATCACCTTGAGCTGTGTAGGACAGCTTTCGCACAGCAACTTCATCCAGTTTTTCCAGGGGTACGACTGTATTCAGCTCATTCACTATGGCAAGCAGGGCATCTGCATCTGACTATATGAGACAATTACCAACACAAGCCTGAAAACTATTTTGATGAACACAGATCACAGCCCGATTCACTTGTTTTACTTTTAAACTTCTTTATAACTTGTTTCATATAATAAATTCAATATAAATATAAACGTCTTCACTGACCTGAGACCAGGGATAAGGAAGTCGTCGTTCTTTCTTCACAAAGTTGTGAAGAGCTTGAAAAGCCAAGTGCAGAGTCTGATGCCTTGATATTTTTCCAAAATCATTCATTTTCAGAAGTTCGTAGTCCAACAGAGCCTCAATCAATGGTTTCTGAAATATATGTTGTAGTTGTTTTAGTAACAACTGACTTTTCCAAAGCAACCTAAGAAGGTTAACACATTAACAAAATGCTGATACGTACAAACTTTAGAATGAAGGGCTGTTTGACCTCAGTTACTATTCCACCCCGCTCATATTCAGAAAGAGCTGAAGTGTCACCAATACTGAAGGAGTATGGGCCTATGACAAAGGTGACAAAGGATATACAGATTATCATCATGATAAAATTATGATCATGTCTTTGAAATTGTATCATAACTAACCTCTGTGTTGGTTACACCTGAGGAAGGATATTCTGAATAAGAAATTAAAGTCATACTAACCACGAACTTGGATCTCCACAGGGCCGATACTGTTGAGCTCCGTCATGCCTTGAACATCAGAGAAGCAAACTTTGGTGCCATCTGAAAACCCATGCTTTTGGTCATCTACACAAAGCACCACCCCAGGATTCTCCTAGAATAAAAGAAATGTTGACACACTGTAAATTTAAAAGACATATTCTGGTAATAACGTTCAAGTAAATATTCCATTCACCTAATAAGACATTTGAATCTGTAATCCTTAAAAATGTGAAGCAAACCAGGCAGAGAAACCTTCTGTGTGGAGTTTTAATATGCTTCTTGTGCATACTGTATATACAGATTCTCTTTCACAGGACATGCAGATCAGGTGAACTGGCAACACTGAATTGCCTATTCCCATGAATGCAGGAAGGTTTCATGTATGGATTAAAATGGCTCTTAACGGGCCACAAAGATGAAACAAGTGGAACGCATTACCTTTGTAATACTTTGTATCATGGCCGACAAAGGCATCTCACCATCCCTGTCCAAGACCTCAAACTCCTCCCCAAAGTCACAGAACAACTGACTGCAAACAAATCACAAAGTTTCCACTTCTTAGGTATAATTGGTCACATCCTGTCAATTCTGATAACTTTGTCGTGTCCACATACCCACAGAGTCCTTTGGTGTCAGCTACAATGAATTTGATCCCATGCGAATGGCAAAGTTCACCAAAACGCTTCTGATCATCCAGCGATGAGTCAGTGAGGACCACCACCTGAAAAGCAAAGGTTTTGGTTGGTATTTTGTTTAATGTAACTTCACACAGATTTTTAACTGTACAGAATGATGTATGTGCATCATTTAAAACATTCATCTACTTACAGGCGAAGATTTGTCTATGGTTACTTTCAAATCAAATTTTTTAGATTGTGTATTCAGTTTGTATTGAGAGAAAACTTGAAACCTGTAGTGCAAATGCACTTGAACACTTGTTTGTACTTTATACAGAATATGATTAAAATGAAGGAGTGGATGTAATGTTTTTAAACATTTAACTTTTCTCTTAAAAACCGATATCAGACTGAAGCCACACACGATAGCTTATCATTTAGTAATGTAGCACGATGATATCATGAAACCTAAAAGTGCATAAGGAAGGCTGATACCTGAAATTGCAGAAGCAGGTCCTCGTTCAGGGGCCCAGTGTGTGCTGACACACGCACATGTGGGTTTAAGGCAGACAGCTGCTGAAGAGAACATGTGGCTCGATTCTGACCAAGATTTGACTCCTTCAGGAAAAACTGGTGCGAGAAATAAAATCAAGTCATGGTCCACATTTACTTGAGCGTTCTGCTGTATCACATCATCTTTAGCAGCAAATCTGCTCAATAATTATGAAACAGTAGATGTTTAAAGTCTCCACGATTCTGAGCATCAAGCATGAATCTTTTGTAACCAGCTCTTTCCAAAGTTGTCGAGAATTTCATAGAACTTGTCTGACGCCTAGTACCTATTTAAAATGCTTTACGGTGACAGATTTCTGCACAGAGATGGACAGAAAGCACCTAATAGTGAAAGTAAAGTGCCACACCTCATTTGCTTTTACTTTTACAATCACCAGCACCACTGAAACTTATCTGCTTTTTTCACATGACAAACAAAAGTTATTAAACTTTCACATGTGCATGTTAAATGTAGACTATTATATTATGTAACAGATTCAAGAAGTTACATCTTAAAGCCCTTCAATGATAAAATAATGTGTTATTTCTGCCATATAATCAGCACAGAATAGACAAAAGTGAAACAATGTCACAATTTACGCAGTTAACAATCACTCGTTCAATTCAAAGTTTATAAATAAGCATATTTGACTAAAGTGCATCAAACACAGGCTTAAACGTCCTAAAATGTGTACTGGCCTACTCGTTTACTAAGTTAGATCACGGCTAGTACCTGGGAGGACAGGTCGGCCCATACAGTCTGCCCTTCGTCCTGGACAGTGACAGACTTCACTCCGCACAGGATCACATTCTTGGCTATTTCTACTCCAAGACCACGCATACCCGCTATGAGGACGTTGGCAGTGCCCATCCGGCGCATCGCCTCATGACCCACAACATACCTGTGCAGATAAAACAGAGGTTGTGCGGACCACTGTTTACACTTAAACTTCCTCCTCACCAATATGTGCCGGTGGTACTTACAGCTGTCTGGAGTAGAGTCCTTCATCTATTTCACCGACTTCTGACATGTTGCACTTATTAGTCTTCAAATACTTGAACTGACAAACTGACAAACAAAGGTCACAGAATATAAAACGACCACAGCTGAAATGACGGTTTTTCACTTTCGTTTCTGATTTGACTTAGGAAGGATTTCGCCTGGTTGTACATTAGTTGACCACTAGAGGGCGACTCAGGACCACTAATCAGCCTCAGTTCATGTTCCTGCCAAAATCCACACGTTCACTTTCCAATCCCTGTTGTGGAATGTGGATTGGAAGGTAAAACAGAAATAATCGCAAAGTGAAACTTCACAGCAGCTTGTATGGACTAATATGATGAAGACACGTCCTCATGTATCTTAGGCAGTTGTTAAAATATTCTCATATGCCACATGGTGAATGGTTTTTTAATTAAAGTAGATATCTTGTGCAATTGTAGTTGTATTTTCTTGGTGCAAGAAAAATATTTATGTAAATGATGGTTATGTTTATATGTCTTGTGACACGTATTTAAGGGATTTTTAACATTTCCATGGTGACAATAACAACGATACATGATCTGGTATTGCATAATGCATTAAATCATTCATTTTAACAATCTCAGTCTAGTGAAGTTTGACCCACCCACAATAAAGCTCTGCTAGTTTAGGGCTGACTAGAAATGATTCATTACTACACATCAAGTAGAGACAGTGAGTTGGCAATCTTGAAAATAG
This sequence comes from Helostoma temminkii, assembly GCA_900302695.1. NCBI lineage: Eukaryota > Metazoa > Chordata > Actinopteri > Anabantiformes > Helostomatidae > Helostoma > Helostoma temminkii. The sequence goes on along the minus strand of OMLM01004028.1, from coordinate 5,453 downwards.
TTTCAATTCCTGAAATTACTCCCATATTTCTTAGAAGCATTTAGTGGAGCAGCATTAGAGCAAAACCTAAAATAAACTTAAACTGTTCAACTAGCTGCTTGTTTATCTCTTTTTTCTGTTTTTTTTTTCATTTTTCAGTTATCAGATATATTGTCGTCTTCTGCTCTAACCAAAATGCATGAATTTCTGCTTAAATAAACTCCAAAATGAATTCATGACACAACAACTTAGCCAGCTGAATACAACACTTTGGCATCTGCTCAACATGATATTGTTGTACAGGGACAACGGGCATCAGTGCTTTCTCACTGTCCTTCAAGCTAGACAGTAGAAAAACATTGTCGATTGTCGAATAACACAATAAAAAGAGGTTTTTATTTAAGCAAATAATCCATGATGTGAATTGCTAGGTTTATTAGACTATGTTGTATTCCATGATGAGAAGCAACATTTTTAATAACCTTCACACACACTGCAATACAAGCTTCGATACATAGTTGCAACAGTAGCAGTAAATAAAGTTTATAGACAATACAAGTGTCATCGTTTACATGACTGTAAGTACTTACTTTGACAGTATGTATGATGCATAATCAATAACACAACAACAACAACAACAATAATAATAATAATAATAATTCTAGACTCATGTTTTTGTTTTAACAAGTCTGTTTAAAATATACAATGAGCATGTTTTACTTTTGTACTTCAAATTAAATTTAGAGCTTGTGTTAAGTAAATTTACTTGAGTGGTTAAAATAAAGGGTACTTTTGCTTGTAGTGGAGTATTTTTCAAAATAATTGCATATTTACTTGAGTACTGCATTTGTGAATAGTAGTAGTATACAGTATATATTTGGCAAATTATAAATAAATGAACCTTTAAACACATCCTTAAATATGGAACTAAACTCATCTGTGAGAAATGTGATATTTTTTAGTTGTAATTGTAATCTAAATAATGTTTTTAAAAATGGATCCTTTGTATTAACGAATACACGATAACAGCCTACTTTAAGCTATGGTAGAGCAGTACAACTGGAAATAACAAAGCTAAATGTTTTACGTGTTTTTGCAACTTACAAGGCATGTAGAATATTACAGTTGTTTAGTTTATGGTAAAACCTCTTCTGTTGTTTTATTTCAGCCAGTAAAACACACGGTTTCATAAATGGCTTCACTTGAGTAAATCCTTGTTGATCTAACATCAAAACAACCTTTCCTGTGTCATGTAACGTGTGCACTTCAGGTCTTTTGCAGTACAGACTAATTATACACATTTGTGGTTTGTGGTTTGGAGCAGTAGAAGTACATTTTTATTACAAATATTCTTGGAATTTCAAAATTTTTTAATTATTTGTGGTGGATTCACTGGTAAATGTTTAACTTCTTGATCTAAAAAAAGCTTCACTTCGTCATTGAAAACAGGAAACTGGTACTGGAAACAGTGATAAATGGCCTCATTTCCAAATTCATCTACACAAATATATGACAGGTTCAACTTATTTAATTTCTTCTTAATGTTTTAAAGTACTTTATTAGGTCACACTGCATATTCTAACTGTAAAAGAGCTGGTTTGACTTGAAGTGAACACATTCCTCTCATAGCTTTCTGACTGGAGATGCATGGATTTGAGGAGTACTTTCATTCCTCATGTAAAAGCAATGCAAATCTGGCAAAAAACACAACAGGCCCACAACATGCCTTCTCTTTTCAGATGCTAAAGACGTGTGTCCACTAAACTTGTCAGGCGGCCAGGGACGCCGGAAAGGAAAACAGCCGTGGAAGAAGGTTTGACTCTTGAGAAGGAAACGTCGAGGATATTTTTGAGGTGGTCGGATTTCGCAACTATCTCATACTTCCTGGCTGCGGGTGCGGCATCGCAGGACAGCACCCTTCAAAAAACAGTAGGCTACAATAGTCAAGTCAGAATGGCCATGGTAGGTCATTTTTGGTGTTAAACTTTCAAAATAAATCTCAAATCTGGGAAAATATTTTACAGGTTTCCCCAGTTACT
>OMLM01004023.1:15240-62331 GCA_900302695.1 Helostoma temminkii | reverse complement strand
TTTATGTGTGTGTGTGTGTGTGTGTGTGTGTGTGTGTGTGTGTGTGTGTGTGTGTGTGTGTGTGTGCACAGGGAGAAGTGTGGGGGTGTGGTGAGCTGAACGAGTGAAAAGAATCAGGGAAGGTGATAAATTGGGTGAAAACTAAAATAAACAGGGGACAGGGGCAGAAATCGTGACAACGTGCCCTGGTTAAGGTTAGAGAAAGATCATGGTTTAGTTTACTCTCTGCTGTATTTTCTCCATTAACCCAGCTCACATTCTTTTCCTGACCTTAATCCAGTGCTGTGAGAGTCTGAACCAACCATTAAACATCTTAATGACGTTGGAGTCAGAAAACTGGCTGCTGCAGCAAGATCAGATTGTTTTTGCCCAGTGGACAATAATGTGTTGTATAATAAATAATACAATGTGGACATTTAATTGGTTGAAGTATGTGTTTGTTTGTTATTCATGCTAATTTTGAACACGCAGCCATCTGTTTATAGAAAATGTAATTAGGTTTCACTGACACCAGCCACCATTTTAGTGCCAAAAGGGTTCAGTTCCAGTTTTTAAATGCTGCTGGTCAGCACAGTGTCTGTCAGCCTGATCACATTTCTCATCATATCACAGAAACACATCAATTTGCTTTAGAAGAACTGAGTGGGATTTATTGCATTGAAGACACAGTGCACAGAGCCGAATGCTGGTTTAATACTAAAATATTTGTTGTTGAACACGACAACATGAAACATCTGAATGTGACCCAATAAAAAGAAAATCAATCAAAACACAGAAAGGGGCTTTTATTAGCAGAACTGGATCCGTTCTACCATGTTTTTAAGTTTGAGTTGAGACTCTTAAAAAAGCCGTAGTTATAGGCTGATGTGGTGAACTAGTTACAACCAATTCTTCTTTGACTGCCAGAAATTCTCAACAAAAGCAGCAAAGTTAAGAAAAAGTCTGGTGTCGTGTTAAAAATGTCTGATTTTCCCTCCAGTTAAAACCTCAGTTCACTGAAAGAACCTGAAGCTCGTTGAGGTCACGCCAGCAGGTGAGAAACACCTTGATCACATGTGACCTTATGAACGTCCTGGACTTTATTTTACAGTGTTGCTGCATAGTGCAGCAGGTTGTGTAAATGCAAGAGCAATAATTAATCAGTTTCTCACTTTTACTGTGTGAAAACAGGGAACAGTTACACTGTACCTCCTTCTTTAAAGCAGAGCCGGTGTCACAGTCTCTACACTACCATCTGCTACAACCTTCAGAAATGTCCTTTATTTGTGTCACATTAGATTCTGTGGAATATTTTCCCTTTTTGATGACAAACTTCAGGCAGATGTCCAACCACAGATCCTCACGCTCACCGACAGCTGCTGGGGAGTTCAGGAGAACACGTGGATCTAACTGAGATCCATCAGCTCACCACTAAGAAGAACAGGTGTGTTTGGAAGTCAGTGTGATCCAGACTGGACCAGTCAGAGACAAGGGGGAGGGACAGAAATCATTGTGATGCATCAAAGATATGCATTCGAACAAAAACTGTACGAGTGTGTGTTCGGCTGAGCCGGAGTGTCACAGCAACACAGAAACACAAACACATGGTCACAGTGTTCAGCTGCAGCAGCAGGGGATCCGTCACACAAGAAGTGCCACAAGTTGCTAGATCTGAATAAGTTCATGCATATTTTCATGCTGTGTATGGTGAAGGTTTCCAGATGCAGTAGTTGGAATATCTTCCTGTACCAGTGCTGCGATGCAGGAATTTCCTTGTTTAAGAATCACTTTCCAAAAATACCCTAATCAGTTTAGCATTTCACTGTTACTTTCAGTCATTTGGCTGCAAAGCGACTCGCAGAAGCAGACGTCCCAGTCAGAGAGTTCACGCTGAAAGCAAAGGGCCATGAGAAGACACATGAGAATCACATAGTGGAGACAGAGGCTTCATTGTTTGTGCGTAGGAAGCTGTAGAAGAGCTCCACCATCGTGGGATCACTGAGACCAGATGCTTAGCGGGTGAGAGGGACCGCAGACCTGGAGCAGGGTGTTCAGGTATATAGGGGCTGTTGAGGTGGCCTATCCTGACTCAGCAGCCACCAGACAACAGCGCAGAGATATGAGCAGTGGTGGGACGCGTGTCCTCTCTGGATGATCAAACATGAGATGTGACTGCACATGATGGTGGCTCTGTAAGCCAAGACAAGACATGAAGAGTGTCTGCACAAGGAGCTGGGTAGAGCTCTGTGGTCAGTAAAGCTGGTCGATTCCTGATAATGTGTGTTTGAGTTTTGTCCACATTAAGAGTCACTGGAGAGTTAATAAGTGACTTTTATATGATATTGTTATTATTGCTGCACTCATGATTGTGTTTCTGTCCATTTCTGTTAATGTTCTGCTGTTCTTTTCTCTTCTTTTACCTCTCCGCTATCCAGTCACCCCAGCTGGTTGAGGCAGATGGCCGCCCAGCCTAGGCCTGGTTGTACTGGGGAAAGGGAGTTTTTCTTCTCCACTGCTGCTCGGTGGAATTTGTTGGGTTTCTCTCCAAATAACTTTGTAATGTTCTGACCTTAATATGTGAAGTGCTGAGATCACTCTTCTGTGGTTTAGTGCTACATAAATAAAATAAAAAATTGAAATTGAAATCTTTTGTCCTTCACCTCTTTCCAGAAGTTCTGAATTTTCTAAATCAGACTGGATAAACTCAGTCCAACTGCATCCAATTATTCATAAGGTCCAGATCATAGTTACCAACAGAACTGTGCAGACAGAGAGCAGGTTCAGGGTCTCTCACTGCGCAGCCTCAACTGGTTGGATAAATTCAGATCTGAATTGTTTAACTTTACTTGAATTGTTGGGTTTCTATCAGTCATCAGCCCCGCTTCTCTGTAATGGTTCATGGCAAAGCAACAGCTGCCGAGTCTCATTGGTAGGTACTTTAAGTTATTTGACAAACCGGATTGGATGGAAAATACACCATAAAAGAGTAACATAACCTTGCAGAGCTGCAGGATGCTCCTGTGTTTCTGTGAACTTTCAATTATCAGTGAACAGAAACAATACTGCCTTCCCTCTCTGACGCTGATCACAGTGGAGGTGATTTCAGTGCCAAACCTCTCATCACATTTTGGCTAATAAGGTGATCAAGGGCCTTTTACACATTCCAACATTATGATTATGGAAAATAAACTAAAGCCGTTCTTCTAACCTTGTACATTATAAAAAGACTTGGATTTTTTCTTTCTCTTATTCCAAACATGGCACCGGGCCTGCAGGCTCTCTGCTCCCGCCGCTTGCTGGGCCTTGGAGCTGGGTCGTGTCCTGCGTTTGCCCAGTTGTGAGCTCACTCGCTATTCGCCCGCCTCCCTCCCCATCAGGGAGGTGTCTGCACATGAAGGCCAGGTGAGCAGGTTAACCGAAAGCCTGACAGGCAGAATCAGTGCGGTGGCAGTTCTGGTCCCAGTCAGAACAGACGCTGGGGAACGTGGCTGAAAGTGCGAGAGATTAACACTCCTACACCACCATGTTAACGGCCTGCATTGTGGATCAGAGAATTGCCACCAGCCATTACTGTAGTTATGGCGAGTTCAGTCAGGATATAATGAGAGACATTTGTTTGAGTCTAAAAGGAACAGTCTATTAAAAACAGAGCTCATAAATCCTCCCATGTCCACACCTCCTGAAAAACACGGGCCGAGTCTGACACAAGATAATAAGCAGTAGTGGAGTCGGTTTTTAATAACGCGACCTCGCTCGCCTCCGTTTCTTTCCACTCGCAGCCGCAGAAACCTGCTGCTGCAGCAGAGTCCAGGCTCTCGGCTTCAGGTTGTAAAAGTCAGACAGCTCTTAAAAATGTGGAGGAGGAATGTTTGATGTGTCCAGAAGCGATTAAAGAAGAAGTCCTCATCATCCTCACTGACTTCATATCTCCATAGGAAAATGTGTAAATGTAGAGCGCTGGTAGTAGACAGTAATAAAGTACAAGTACTCTGGTTTTTACAGTATTTCCACTCTGACAAGCTTCTATTGTGAGGGAAATGCGCCTTTTACTCCACTACTGTACATTGTAGTACAGTTGATAGACAGTTAATAGTGCAGAACGCACAGATCTGTGGCAGGACGCACACATCCACCAGCCTGCCTCCACCGCTTTCCACCTCTCTACACAAAGACACTGTCTGTGAGTTGTCTTGTGACAAAAGTGGATCAACTATCAAAATGCTGAACCTGTTTGCACTATCATCCGTTCTCTCTAAGGTGTAACTGAAAGTGCCAGCACATGAAGTTGTTGTTGGATAATTGTTACCCTGGTGGGTGGTGTGGAGCTGAGTGAAGCAGCCCACCTCCTACAGATGCAGTTGCTCCTCCCAAAACTCTTTTTCAAGTCCAGGCCAATTCATGATTTCTGAACTGTGAATTATACAGTTCTACTAGCAGCCCAGGGATTTAATAGGTGAAGCACGACCATGAATATAATTCAGTGTAGTGTAATTCAGCTCTTAGTGATTCAGCAACATGATGATGATTCATTAAAATCTAAACTCTCTGGAGCAACTGTGAAGCTGTGCAGTCAGCCCCATATGACAAGTATGTAAAACTATGAACTATTTCACTGAACAACATGACAACTGCAGATGATAGTGAAATAAACAGTTCACATCATGGATACTGTACAGAACACATGAGGAGGACGAACAGCAAGGCTAAACTCAGCTGCCATGACCATCCACTAGGATGATGTGGGTGCACAGCAGGGAGCAAAGGTTAGAGTTTACTGCTGCAAAGTAAATATGCAGATAAACTTAGATAAACGGTGGAAAGGAGTACTTTTACTCAGTACTTTTACTGAGTACTTTTACTTCACTCCCGTGAAGACTTAACTGTATTATCTCTGTGTTATTGGTCATAAGTGAAGGACTGGAGCACTTACGGAGCATTCGTGCTCAGTGTGGGGCACATTTACAGTCTTCAAACTGCCTGCTGAGCTGAAAGCACTTGTGTCTTCATGTTCTGTTGTTTATAGCTGAACAGCAGCTGATTTTCACCGGCTTGTTACACTGTAGGTTTATAATAAAACTCAAATTATGGTAAAGAAAATGTTTACAGAACCTAGCGGGGACTTCACAGCTCCTGACAGTCTATATTTATCCAGACTTCACCAAACATCTGGATCTGGTACTGCAGGGAGCAGCAGAGAGGCTGTAAACTTACAGTAGGTGCTACTGTACAGCCTCTACTTATTAGCCCTTTTCTTGTTCCTGAGGCTTGGATTGAATTACTGGACCGCACAGTAAAGAGAGAGAAGGAATAGTCATGTGGAGCGTCTCCCTCGGGTCTGAAAATCCCCTGGCAGGCGGCGGTCTGGTGGCTGACGCGTCGGCACAGGACGATTTGGTCTGAAACAACACAAAGTCACACTCTGCTCCACTAATGACCCTCAGCCCACAAGACAACAGGATTGTGGTGATTTTGGCACCATGGAAGACGTTAGTCACATCAGAAAGAGACATGATCCAGACAGGGCTCCCCAGGACTGATGCTATCAGCTGCTCACTAGAAAACACCCAGAGACCTCAATGCATCAGACCTTCATTTGAAAAACAAGACAAGACCATTGTGTTGAAATACCAACATGTTGATGTTTTAGTTTATTCAGTGACTGTAAATTCTAAATTATAGCTCATTATTTATTATTTATAATATTTGAACATTATTTTTAAAATTCTTTTTATGTAAGACAAGTGCTACATTTATCCAACCACCTGACTGCTGAACCTTTGGCTATTCCAGATCCAAACATAACAGTGATCCCTGAGGAATTATTCTTTCTTTAGTTTGTTATTAATACGCTTCATGGTGATGGGTCCAATTTGTGGAAATAAACTAGAATCTTTGTCTGAAAAGGTCTAATGAAATATGTCCAAAAGCATCAGACGTTTCATCTGAACACCAGAGAAGTTGCAGTTTACATGGACGTCTGTCCAGTCATATTTCTAATCAGTTCATGCATGAGTCCAAGTGGATGTTTGTGCCAGATGTCATGAAACTTCCTCGGGGTGTTTCTGAGATATGTCATTGAAAAGAATGCATCTCACACACACACACACACACACACGGTCACATTGACCTTGACCTTTTACCACCAAAATCAAATCAGTTCATCCTTGAGTCTAAGTGGACATTTTTTTAATGGAATTACTTTGGCTTTTAACCTTTATCAACAGTTATTTGTGACACTCACTAGAACAGTTTGGCTACTAGTGCTCCTACTTTTGAGAAATTCTGACCTTCAACCTTTGACCACCAAATGTCATGAGTTCATCCTTGACCCCAAGTGGATATTTGTGCTAACTTTGAAGGTGTTTTGGGAAAAATGGAATAGATGGAAAAGATGATGGCTCTGGCCATGGCTGCCACTGGTGCAGAGACAGAGGTAGGATTACATCATTGAACCAATGTAGGGTGAAGTTTCAAGTGTCACTAAAGCTTTCAATGTTTATTTTATCCAGGAAATGAATAAAAATGATGTCATGGTGAAATTGACCTTTAAAGTTTTGGAGATAAAATGTGACCAATTCATTTTATTTTAATTTAGTGAAAATGTGGCTATGAATTGTTGAGTATGGTCACAGACTTGTTCTGTGAGATCATAGTGACCTTGACCAACAGATTCTAATCAGTTCATCCATGAGTCCAAGTGGACATTGATGCCAAATTTGAAGAAATTCTCTTTCATATCATGTTAACAAGAATGGGATGGATGGGAACTCACACTGACCTTGGTCTTTAACCACTGAAAACCAAAATCAAATCAGGTCATCACTGACACCAGATGATCCTGGGATATTATGATTATGGTAATGGGACAGACTTGGATCAGTAAAATCAAAACGGAAAGAAATAAATTTTTTTCAGAGCGGGACCTAAAGTTTGGTCGTGACGATTGTGAGGTAAACAGCAGGAACATGGTATATCATGATATACCTGTACATCAGGGATGTCAAACCCCAGGTCTGCTTGTTTTCCAACCATCTCTGCTCTTACAGCTTCTGTCTGGCCGACCACACCTGATCCAGGTAATCAGCAGAGGGTAGGGCAGTGATAGTTGGTAAACAAGCAGGACTGGAGTTTGACACTTGTGATGTACATGACTGACCAACACAGCAGAAAACAAAAACTGAGTGTTTTGCGATGATCATCCTCCACCAACTGTCTCAGTCACGGACTGAACAAAGTGTTTCATAAAAAGGGCTGGAGCTGAGCCTGCACTAACTGCTCCTTGACCCAGTGTCATCCAATGCAACTGAAATCACTTAAGCTTTTTATACGCTGCTAACAGACAAAAACAAAACCATGAACAAGTCCTTGGAGGAGGTTATTAAAAACAGCAAAATGTGATTGCAGTTTAAGATGCTGAACAAATAACAGAGTAATTTCAGTAATGCTGTAAAACTCTGCTCATTTACTGGATGTTTCTGAAGTGGTTCGGTGATCGCTGCTGGCTTTTATTTAAATCAAAAACATCCATAAACTTTCAAACATGTCAATGAAAACTGGGAAATGAGAAAGCTGTGTGGCCTCAATCTGTTAGTCACGTTGACTTTGACTGTTCCAGCTTTTAACATTTGTTAAAGAGGAATTTTACTCATGTACCATCAGGCTAAATCGGAAATGAGAGAGAAGAGAAGAAGAGGTTTATTTGGAGGTGGGTTTAGAGGAGATCTTCAGGAGATGTGATAAAACGTATTACATTTATTTAAACTGGTGCCAAATTGCAGCAGATAGTTTGTAACAGAAAACACATTAACTCGCCTGATGAATTGAACACTTAAAGCTAGCCAGGACTTACTCTCTTTATGTTTGGACTGATGTATGGCAGAACAACAGTTTTGTATCTGTCAGAAGAGCAAAATATCAGGAATCACATGATCTTTGACAATCTGAGCCATGCAAAGTTGATTTCATATTATTTACTGTATGGTTTGGTGTGGTCTCAGGTTTCACTGCTAAAACTAAGTGTGGAGGTACTGTAGTAATTATAAACCTTAATGTTTTATCAAGTTACCTCTAGACCACATTTAAGGCACTGACATATTTCTACCATCTCTTTCCATGAGTGAACAACTCACCCAAAAAACATGGTGGACTTTGCTGTTGTTTTCCTGTTAGAGATAAACATGTCCTGGATTTTAAACTGCAGGTCCCATCATACTTTGAGCCATGTCCCTTTACCCACTGGGGTCAATGGATGCACCGGCACATCCAAATCACTTAACCATTAAAAAAATGTAGCAGCCAGACCAAGCCCCGTCTAGCTCTACTTTCAACTTGTATTGAATATACGGACTATAAATTCTTCAAGTCCACACTGTAAAATAAGTAAGTAATAAGCAAGTAAGCATGTGATGTGATGTGCATTGTCTTGAATATTTTCATCTTTGCTGCAGGAAGAAACTGTAAAAAACGGGCTAAATCTGCCAAGAGTGCTCTACAGTATATAACAATGGATTTTATGTTTTTGATGTTCAATTTGTTAATACAGTGTGTCACAATGAAAAATAATAATAACTATACCAACATTGGCACGGTAAACAGTTTTTACAAGGTGAAATATTAAGGTAAAAATTAAAAGTAGTCAAAAACAACCAAATGTATCAAATGAGTCACTGTACAGCCATAATAAGCAGCCCAGTGATATACAAACATAAATTCACTCCTGGCGAGAGTTTCCTCTGACTTGATCAACTTTACTTTTTGGTTTTTGTATGAGGAGAAGCTGAAGGTTGTCGGTGACCTTTTTTGCAAAGCCATGTCAGACCTTGTAGACAGCTTTTGATTGGAGCCAGTTTTATCCTACAACAAGGTGATGACCCAGTCAGCTCTGTCTACAGTGGAGTAGCCAGCACACCAAACCTTTGAATCAGTATGAGAGCAGAGATTTTCAGGTGCTTCTTAGCAGTCATGTTTGACCCTTGCTGATTTGAAGACACTAGTTATGATCCTTTTTGCATATAAACTTCACTTTGCTAAGTGTTCACTGACCTAATCCAGGCTTGGCTGTTTCCGCAACCTACTTTGTCTGGAATTGTTGAGCACTCTGTGGTCAAGTCAAGTGATTAGGATGACGGTAAATTAACGTGACAAAGCAATTTACAATTCCAGTTGCTGACTTTTCATTTTTTTAAACCATAATCTTAACGTCTTTTTTCTCTGGACAAAGTGGGGGAGAAGGATTCAGATTCAGGACAAAAGCTCAGTAGTTAATAACTGACTGTCAACCAGATGCCAAAAAAAGCTTCTGCTCTTTTTGTTTAAGTGTAAATGACATGTTTAAAGTATCAACTCTTAACCTAACTCTCTTGTTCATACCAATTGACTTGAGAGGAGAAGAAAATGCAATTTGGCGCGAGCTGTTTGCATTTCTTATTTCCCTTATTTGGGAGTCTCTATGGAAACAGAGCTGTGTTGATGGGCTGTGTTGACAGGCGGCCTCTCCAGCCAAATACAGTGAAATCCCCACAACTTAAGAGGGCAATGCATGCAGGGAAAATTCTGTAAAAGAATCACTGAGACAGGACAGAATAAGAGCTTTCTTTCTGTAGAAAGCTCCCTTCCTCAGTTAAAGACCTGCTGCCATTTTGTAAAATGTTCTGTGCATTTCATGTCGTCACATTTATAAGTTTGGATCCACTGATTGAGTAGATGCAAAACGTACAAAAGTCTTGAGTTTCAAATAATTTTTTGTCTTGTTATTAGTTACATTTTTTCCATTGGTGATTTGGAAAGTGATTTTCTTTTGGTGTGTCACTACAGCACATGCAGCTCCTATCTCAAACCTAATTTCTGTGCTTCAGTCAACTTCCTGTGTTCACCTGTAAAAAGAACAACTTTTACACACTGAAACTCAGCTACAGCTGCAGGATCTGCTGAAGGTTGGACACACGATATAGCACCTACTCTTAACATGTGGCTCATGCTGGATGCAACCCCCAGCATCACTTTCCATTTATGCTGTCATTGCAGTACAATCTGCTGAGCAGTCAGTAACATTGTTACCATTTCCTCATCAGATGACTCCATTCTTTCCTCTTCTTCTTCTTCTTCTGTTTGTAATAACAGACATTCACAAAGAAGAGACATTTCTCTTTTCAGCCAAGGAGGATTAGGCTCTTGTCTGCCCCCCCGTTGGGTCGACCTCTTTAAACTCTCCACACAGACACAAGCTACATAAGGAAGCATGTGAACAATGGTGCAGATGATGATGATGCAGCCATAAACTACAAACATATGTCAGTAATTACAGAAAAAATATTGTTAAAAAAATACTTTTCAAAGGCCACACAGAACCTTTCACAGTTCTCAAATGTCTGGTACACTGGTAACACTGATGCACAAGATGTATTGAGTGACATCAGTACACAAGAAATTTTAGTGTAAGATAATGGAAGACGACACCTTACACAGAAAGTTTGTTTTTGCAAAATGTCACTATGGAAGCTTGGATAAGAGCATAATTGTGAGCAAATTGTGCATCAGAGACTTTTCTTATCACTGCAGCACTTCAAACCCATGGTGTCACCTCAATGCAAAACATGCTGCAGCGAGTGTCCTGCACGTTAGCGTTGACAGACCTGGTACAAGTTGGTTACCATTTTCCATGGCAGAAATGTCACAGATATTAATGGTCTATTTACTTTGCCAAAGATGTTGTTCACTCTTTTTAATGGTCAGGGTTATTACCACTGTTCTGGAACTGACTTGAAATAAAAATGTTTTCAAAAGATCGAAAGTGCTGGAGTTTAGAAAAAGTCTTTTAAAATGTTGAACACAGACATAACTGCACTTTGCACTAATCAGTTAACCTGTGAATGTAGTAGACTGATGGAAGATAAACATTTTTGTTGTTTAAGTTAGCATATATGTCTGTTCACTGATTCAGTTGTAAACCAAAATTTAGTTAAACTGAAACACTTTATTGTGTCAAATATTGATATTTGATTAAAATGCGATTAATCAAGATTAATTAATTACAAAGCCTCTAATTGATTCAATTTTTTTTTAATCATGTCCCACCACTAAAATGAACACATGCAGTTTTGGGTTAAGGTTACTGAAATATTGTCATCTGAATTAATAGAGATGATGATGATGTTGATTAACCTTTAAACAGAACCATGATCTACTTTAACCATTCAGGGCACAGCTCAGCTTTTCATCCACATTGATGTCTTCAACTCTGTGCAAATGTCATGTCTGTGTGGAAATGATCAAACTTGAATCCTCTTTTTCCTCTTTCCTCCTGTCTTTGTTCCATTTTTCCCTCTCCTTGTTTTATCCATTATTCCATTTTTAGCTTCCTTCTTTACACCCTCAGTTCCCTCATCTTCTACTTCATTGCTTCCTTTCTCCTGTTTTCTCCTTTGTATTCCATTTCTTTATATGTCCCCATTCATTCCTTTGCTTTCTCCTCACCTGCCTCCTTCTTTCCTTTTTGCATTTTTTCTTTCCCCTTTTAATCATTTCCTTTATTTCCTTCCCCTCTCACTGCTTCCTTCCTCTACTTTCTGAACTGGTGGCAAGAAATGAAACTATTTATATCTGTTCCCTACCTTAATTTTTTTATTTCTACACCTTTATCCTTATTTTCTCCTGTTTCCTTCTCCCCGTGTTAATTTTTTCCTTCTATTCTTCATTTGTTTTGTTGTATTACCATTAGTTATTCATTTTCATGTTCAGCCTCATTCCTTTTTTCTTCCTCTTTTGTTTTTCTTTCTTTATTACTTTTTCATTCCTTGCTTCCTTCTTCCTTCCTTCTTCTTTCCAATGCTTGCACACTTTCTTTCTGTCCTTCACTTCCTTTCTCTTTAATGGTAAAGCATGACAGTTCTCAAAACTGGAAGTAAAACAGAGAGCTTCTTTAAATACTTTTACTACTTGGTTGCATTTGAGAATACATGCTTACTGACTACTTTTACTGACGTATCCCTGTACCTTTGAATTCAGTACTATTTGCTGGAGCTTGTGTAAAAGGCTGAGGCTGAGCTCCTGTCATTATTTGAGTGACAAAGGCTTTACCATGTGTTTCAGTTCCTGCCAATCAGACTGTAATTTGTGCAGACCTTTAGTTTTTGATCCAGACACGATTCCAGCTCTGGGTGCAGGATGTGCTGGATTTCTGGAGCAGTCAGAGTGGAGATGACAGAGCAGAAATGGACACCAGGATACCGCCACACAGGAGAGTGGAGGTATTTCCAGTACCTGCAGCAGCGCAGCCGCAGGAGGCTGTTTGGATTAGCTGAGCCACTGAGCTCAGGTGGGTGTTTATCCACAGCTCTCAGTCCTCAGTCTCCAGACCTGGAGCCTCAACACAGAGAAAAAACTTGACTTGCAGTCAGGAAATAATTAGACTCATTTCCTTCTTTATTGGCGGGCTTGATCGGCCAAGATGGTAATGGAAGTTCTGTGTCAGTTTTTCTCCTGTGAAGACAGGAGCTTAGAGAGGATTTACTGATGCTCTGTCCTGCTTTTTCCCTCCTGGCTCCGTCAGCCTGGAGATCCACTGGTTGAGATGCACAGAAGAAACCTGATTGACAATAACTAGGTTTCAAACTCAGATCCTCTGACGCTCTGAGGGGAAGATAAAAGTCACGTAGACCTTAACTAACAGCTGCAGGATTTGTCGGTTTGCAGAGTCTAGAGTTGGGCAGCCATCTCTGACTACCACCTGATGGTGATCAGCTGTAGGGTGATTCCCTCTGGCCACATAGTGTTGGCAAGACATGTTCAGGCAGGCAGACAAACAGTACATAAATGTCAGGACAGAACAGTGTTAGTACTGTCAGAATTAGTTAATTTTGTCAGTAAACAACTGGTAACTATTGATGTTTTTCATGATAAAGATCAGACTAAATAAATGACAGATGGATCAAATGGACTTAAAGAAACAAAAAAATGTATCAAGCACTACTGAGAACTTACTTTCAGTAACATTCTGTCTGACATTACTGCATCTACAAAGAAACTAACTGAATCCACTGAGAATTAGGAAGAAGACACAAACATATCTGAGACCAACTATGAAAATGTGGTTAAAGCCAACAAACTAAATAAGTTTCATTTGCAAGTGTAGTTCCACAGTATGGTAATGATCCTTTTTATTGTCAAGCTATGTCATAAGATAACTGATACTAAATAATATCTCAGGTTTAACTTGTTAGTCTCGCTCCCGATTCCTCCACCTGCCCAGGTAAAGCTGGAATAGCACCGTCCTTCAGCAACAATTTATCTGGGTCAGTGTGTGAAATGTCTGTGAACAGATAAAACCACTGATCAAAGTCTGCTGCTGCTCTGTGACGTCCATGGTTGTTTCATGGTTTTAATTCACTGTTGAATAAACCCTGAGAGATGGGTCGACCTCTGATCAACCGATCGACAGAGTGCAGCTGTGGCAGCTAACCTGAGAAGTTGGGCAGTACAGCGTACTTACTGACAGATCAGTCACTTATGGATTTCCACAGTTATGATGTCAGATGTCAGAACTCTTGAGAACTAAGCGAAATGGCCTGGAGCTTCACTGATAACCAGCAAGCAGACACATGTTCAGCTCAATCTTTGGGAAACCTGGCTTAATAAAGTGTATATGTAACATCAGACCATGAAAAGCAGAATAATCTCTTCACATTCAGTAATCGTACTTTTTCAGAATATGACAACAAGACATTATTATAATCTCAGCATTTGCAGCTGTGTAA
Source organism: Helostoma temminkii (assembly GCA_900302695.1). NCBI lineage: Eukaryota > Metazoa > Chordata > Actinopteri > Anabantiformes > Helostomatidae > Helostoma > Helostoma temminkii. The sequence continues at coordinate 48,601 of OMLM01004023.1, read as the reverse complement.
GGTAGTATGAAGCAACAAAGCAGAAATGTTAATAACCACTTTTGGTAACCACATTTTACACATTAGCTTTGCTGAGCAGCTCGAAGCACGAAGACATAAAGTACAGCCATAATATTAATCCCCATCAGATGTTAACAGAAACACCAAACACAGTCTGAGCAGAGTCCCGAGAAACTTAATATTAAAACCACATTGATAATTAAAAACGACTAAATACACACATTCATCTTTGGCCTGGCAGAGCAGAAAATCTGGCTGCAAAAACAGGACACATTAGCAACTTAACAAAACACTAATAATGTTAAAAATAGAGCCCAACAATATATCAGCCGATATTAGCTCACTGCAGATGCATCAGTGTAAGGAGTGCGTTCCAAAGGTCTGAGAGCACATGGAAAATTTGTGATAATTTCATGTAAGCCTGGGAATTATGGGAAAGTTTAAGGATTTAAAAACAACATGTTCTGTGCTGTGAGAAAATACTGGACCCCCTTCTGATTTCTTCTCTTTTGCATGTATCTCACACTGAACTGTTGCAGATCTGCAGATAAAATCTAACAAAATAAATCTGAGCAAACTCTAAGCTTGTTTAAAAACCAATATAGTATCTATTGAAGCTAAAAGGTGATGTAATACCAATTGGGCCTGTGAAGTATTCACCCCCTTATTGACTACATCCAGAAAACTACCAGACTGGATTGATCAGTGAGGGAATGGTAACAGAGCTGTTTCTAAGGCTCTGGGACTCCACAAATTCACCATCTACAAATGGTGATGTTCTGGAACAACTGTGAACCTTCCCAGATGTCTCAGACCTTCCAAAATTAGTCCAAAAGCACAGAGGTGTGTGATGTTGTGGTGATGATGTGCCTTCAGTGTGAGTTGCTTTAACTACTGGGTTATACAGACAGACAATGACTGGTGAAAGTCAAGACCTGAACTAGATTTACTTTTGGTTTGACTACTTCTTCCACATGCCATTCTGGAAAAGTGATGACAGTTTCTTCTCCACAGAAACAAAAATGGTGACAGGGAATCACATTGTCTTGGGCGCTGAATCGAGTGTAGTCGGATAATAGCATTTGTGTTCTAGCAGCTTCTTGAAGAAGAAATTAATGTAATGATGATATTAACTGTATAAAACTGGAAACAATAAACATAGAGACAAATGTAAATGATTATCTGAGCTGGCTGGCCGACTTATTTACGATATGAGTCATACACTGTGTTACTGGAGGGAAAAGTAGAACAAAAAGTAAAAAACAGACAAATGAATAAATAGAATAAAGGCTGAGTGGGTGACCAGGTAGAGTGTAAAGCAGAAGCGAGGCAGCGCTGTGACAGTGATTAGAAATACGATAACCTAAAATACAACGAATGAAACTCTTATAATTTAAATTCCTTTATTAAAACATATCTACCAGCCCCATGACAACAGAAACATGCTACACAAATACCAACATTCAGTAAACTAATTCTCCTATTTTTAGCCTCCTCTGATCCTTTGGCCTGGCTCATATCATTTTCCAGGCTGTTCAGACTGGAGGTATTTACAGTATTATACCAGGGAGGAGTCATTTAAGCTAAACCCCTCTGATAGTTTCCTAATTTAATTTTCAGCAGAATATTCCAGCACTTTCCCCATGTGTATTAATTTAAATGTCCCTTCAGAAGAACAGTATGGATTGTTATTCTGAGTGAGTGGACACAGAGAACCAATCAATGTGAACTAGCTTTATTCATTTCTTCCTGGTTTTCAGCAGATTTTCTTCATATATGTTTGTAGGAAATAAAGTGCAGGTTGCGTCAGAGCCGTTTTTCTCATAATGACAATACCATGCTGTGTGTGGTGTGTAATAGATATGCAAGTGCAGTTACACATTTCCTTGTTGTGACTCTGTGGTTGTAAATTGTTTTAAATATTCAGCTTTCTGGGAGGAAAGAAGAGGAAGGAAGGTTGTTCAGCGTTTCTCCATATGTCAGGTGTCAGGTACGGAGATGAGGGCACTGATGGTTCAAACAGCCGCAGAGTTCAGAAAACCCGCTGCCTACTAGAGTATCCAAGTCCCCTGGGTTCACATCAAGCTTAAACGGTCATTCCAGAGTCTTATTATTTTCATAGTTCTGATCATGATTCATACTCTGCAAATATGAACCGTGGCTCAAGTCTTCAGTTGTCTGCACTTGTCTTTGAGTTTTGTCTGCTTACATTTTTTAGTCATTTTCTCCAGCTTTTGCCTCCATTTTGTGGCAGACAGGAAACAGGAGGGTATAACAGAAGGCCCACAGCTGGACTCCAACACTGGACACTGCGGTTATGCAGCATGCTCAGTAAACCACGAGACAACAGTGCTGCAGTCTAGCCCGGAGGGTTTAATGGCAGCTCTTGCAGAAACACAACTAAAACCAATTGCACTTGTCAGTCAACGCAGATGATGAGTTAACAGGTGGCAGGTGAGGTAACTTGCAGCCAATGACTGAGCAGCAAGTGACAGAGACTCGTCTGATTGGCTGTTCAGCTTAGCAAACCATAGGAAGAGAACTGGGCCCCAGTGCCAGAGACGTATTTGCAGTGGAAGCAGCTTTAACGTGTCTGTGGAGTGAAAACAAAAGCAGCAGGTATGACACCACAGAACAAGGTGAGGGCCGTACTGCACCCCACAAACCCTGTTCACTGCCTGTCTGGCAGCCAGTTTGTGGTCCATCAGACAGCAGTTTACCCCTGGAGGCCATCACTCTCTTCAACAGCCCATCCCAGCCCCCACTAACCGCTCACTGCATGAGAGAACAACACATTTCACACTGCTTTTCTTTACACTTCACTCCTAGTCTTGTCTGCACCGTGTCACCACGTCAGACTCCTGTATTCACATTTGGTGAGAACAGATTCTGATTCTGATCGCGTATTGATCACGCCTATTAAAACGCTGAAGAGAACCAACAACCCGGTTTTCCTCTGCGCTCAGATGGAAAGATGCTTCCATTCCCCCGCAGGCTGATGCGGATGTGAAGCTGGGCTGCAGCATTGATTACAGCTTCCATCTGTTGTGCGTTTTCTCAGCACTTTTCTTTTTTCCGTGCATTTTCTATTGTGAATTGCTCCCTTTGTTGTGTGTTATTTTTCCCATCCATACTCAGGCTGTTTCCATGAGTCACTCAAAGTGGTCTCTGCTGCGATCCAGGCCCAAAGTATTATTACAGACAGACTCCTTGTTTATGGTTTTCTCATCAATAAATGGCCTATTGTCTCTGGACACCATGGGATTCAGTGTGTGACATACTTTTATTTTAATACTAAACAGGAACTCTGCTATAAATATTATTGTGTGGAGACATTTGTTCTTCAAAACTATTTTCACTGTCAAATTCAAAAGTTAATTCAAGTGACAGCGTGTTCACCAGAGACCATTTTAGTACCGTTTAGATCACAGGTTTTCGAACAGTGACGCCTCTCTGCAGCTGTGGGACTGAAGTGCAGTTTGCTACCAAACATATCTGCCCTTCTCAGAGTCATAACTCTGCCAAGTCTGAAAACAAAGACATGATACACATATTTTTAGAATCTGTGTGAAGGACACATCCAGAGGATTCATATGAGATAATGTTAAATAAAAACTCTTTATAACTGCAGAACTTTCTGTTTTTAGGTCGCAGTGATCCACTGATAGATTCAGACAACAGGTTGATTCTGAGCTTCTAATCCTGCTGCTCTTAATGAGGACAACATGTCAAAATTAAACAAAATTAAGGCTAAAAACAGGGCTGTAGTCGTAGCCCACAGCTAACTGACTGGAATGCATTGTATCACAATCTGACCTCTGGTTAGAACTCACTGTGCTTCACTAGAGTGGGAACAAGTCAACTTTTCTACTCCTTTACATGTATCTACATGTAACAGCTGGAATTACTGGTTAGTTTTTAGATGTTATAATTATTTCCCCATGGACATGGCTTCTACTTTGCCTTTTTCTTTTTACCTTTGTCTTTCTCTCCTCTTCTTTAATTCATCTGTAAATATGACAAGTCATAAATTAGGGATACAGAAAACTGATAATTTGCCAGACCATTTCCCAGTTCTGGAACACCCTTCCACTAAATATACGACACACCTATCATTCCTTTATATGTAATCTTAAAACTTGGCTAAGAAGCAGCCAGACCTGCCATCAGACGTTGTCAGTGTTGTTTAGTTTAGTCTGTTGTTTAGTCTTTTCTTAATAGAATAAAATAGAATTCATGGATTCACACAAACTGTATGTTGTTCTTTAAGATCCGATATAAGGTCCAAAACAAACAAGCTATCTCCAAATTATTTACTGATGTGTTTGGTGTAAACATATTTGCAACTTGCAAATTATGTTATTTACCAACATTTCCTGATTCTGTTAATATCTGTTTCACTGCCTGGTGTTATGTGTTAACTTAAGAACATATCTTCCTTTCTCATGGTTAAACACACAAATATCCAGGGAGAATACCGATATCTAGAAGATGGCAGAAAGCCAGACACACAGCACGCTCAACTTCTACTGTGGGGAATGTCACTTTGGAGAAGACGGACTAAACACACGTCAAAGCCGCGCCTGGTGGAAACCAGGGTTCCAGAGATCAGGTTTCTAACTGGTCCGGTATCAGAGACATTAGAAATCCAAGGGCAGACGGGATCCTGAGACAGAGGTCAGAATCCGAAAAGAAAAGACTCCAAAGTCCAGGAAACAGATAATAAGAATCAAACAGTGCAGTTTCCAAGGGGAACCAGGCAGAGAGGCAGGTCAAAACAGGCAGAGTTCAAGAAAAAACAGTCAGGATCAGGCAAAGCAGAGAACTCAGGCTGTAGAGTCTTCTGTGTAACAGAGCAGACAATCTGGCGAAGTTAGTGTGGTTGGTGAGCTGCTTATAAAGGGTGGAACACAGCCACATTGAATCAGGCTAATTGCCGGGTGACTAAAGAGAACAGAGGTGAGTATGGAGAAAAACTGGAAACCACAATGAAGTGAAGTGCCAGATCATGACGTCACTGAGCATTTTATCACCAATGATTGATCAGTTCACAGCAAATTGTTTTGAGTTTTCTGTCTGAAGGATTGGTTTGTTCATTGCATGTAACAGTAGGAGACTGATCAGAAGTTAGAATATGCTGAAGACTATTCCTTTACTAGGAGCAGGCTGCTACAGACACACTATTCTTTACTGTTGGCTCAATTCAATTAAATAATCTTCCAGTTTTGCAACATTATCCAGCTGTTTTATTAATAAAAAAGTAGTCATTATGAATAATTACACATACTTTGGTTTAAAAGTAACAAGTACTCACACAATGAGAAAAGAAAAGTGTTGATAATCTTTTCACAATCGGATCACAGCTGTCTGAATTGTAATAGAATTGAATCATGAGATTCCCAACGAGGTTTTTACCTTCTGGTGGTTTACAAGCTCGTAAAATCTGTGTGTGCCACAGCAAAGGAAGTAATTAGTCTGCAGCAGTGTCTGTCTGTTCACACTACAAGGTCACCTTTACACCCACCCCTTCAACTTCCTGACTGGGCTCACAGGTGGGTAACAACCAATGAGAATACATACGTTAAGATGTCAAGACAACTTGATGCTTTCATAAACAAAAACAAAGATTCCTTTATCGTATTTTTAAACTTTCAAGTCACTATGAACTGAACTATCCACACCACATGACCTGGTTTTAATCAAATGCCTTTTACATGTGGTTGTAAATATTTATTCACTTATTGTTTGTCTGTAAATATACTGGGCTACAAGAACTATGCTGGAATCATAAACCTTCAGTGTCAGCTACATGTCCATATGTTGTACAGCGTGTACCGTGCTTATTACACCATGGCTGCAGAAATAAAAGGCGTTAACAGATGTTGTCTATCATCATGCACCTTCATCAAGCTCCGTCTTACTGATGGAAAACAGGCGTTTGCTTAAATGCTGCATAGACACAGTAAATACAGCAAAATAATTACAGAATGTACTACACGCAAATACTTTAATGTAACAGAAACAGTTTCCTGAACTTGTCTCCATGTGAAGACTAAATCAACAGTTTTACAAAAGATGTGGCAAAGATGGAAAAACACTGGGGACACATCTGTTGTGAAGGTTTTTCTTTGGCTGTCAACTGTTTATCTTCTGGTGTCACAAGCTAAACTCAGGAACATGTCAGTTCACGCTCACTGGCCGAATGCACATTCACACATTTCAGACTGTCACTGCTCCCACGACACCAGATCACAGTCTGGGTTTCACATGATGGTCCCATGAAGGGTCGGGGGTTTTTGGTCGATGGGTGGATCTGGTCTCGGAGGTCTGATGTCAGAAGCCTGTCTGTTTTTAGTTTTAGCTTGGTCTCATGCAGCGCTAGAGGAGTGGGGGGCAATCGTAGAAGATGAGCGGGACAATGAACATTAACAAAATAAAAGTCTGGGCTGCTTAAAGTGCACTCTTTGGCTCCTGACTTCTGAAAGTCACAGTTCCAGCGGAGCCCTGGCAGCAATCCAAAGCCACTTTTCCTTTTTTCTTTTTCAAACGGAGACGTGCTAAAAATAAAAATGCGACTTTTTAAAGAGTGTGGCTTTTAATGGCAGCGTGTAAAAATCTGCTATGTGTTAACAGCTTCACTGAGGCAAACCAAAAGACATGCCTTAGCAGCCTCAAAACAAATTGAGATGGCAAATGACGAAGCTGGAGGATTTGGATGAAGGAGTGGCTTCTTTCTTTCTGCCTTTCTTTTGATTTCTCTCTTTATTTTGTTTGATCAGGAGCGTGAAGGAGGCAGTGACACCCTACAACACTAGAAAGACTCTGACTTTAAAAGATAAAAGATAAGCCTCACAGAGCTCCAGTGTACACAGCCACTAAAGCGTAGAGGGTGATGTCATTCAGAGCGGCGCAGGCCGGAGTGACTCAAACCAGCACCAGAACCATCACAAACAAAACCGCCTTTTTGTAATGTTATCCTTGTTGTAATTGTTACTCACATTCTCTGTGATCAAAAGCTTTTCATATTATCACTCACCGTTTGGTTTACTTAGTTTTAATCTGTCTCTATTTTCACTTTGCACTTGTTCAGCTACACAGTGAGATCAGACAGGACAGTACAGCAACCACAGCACCATGTACTCTGTACTGCAGGTGTACCTGAGTGTACTGGTTATAGTACTCCTGAGTATTCATGTTAATGTTACAGCATTTATTTAACAGCTTTTAAATGATGTGTTGTCATGGATGAAGCAGCTTCTAGTACAGAAAGGGTTAAATCCACCTTTAAGTAACTGACCTTTGACCTGTATTTTTGAATCACATATATTAATACTGTTAAAATTTAGTTTGCTGTTTACAACAAGCATGTGAAATGAATTCATTCATCATCAGAATGATGAAAATCTTGTTCAATCTGTTATGATGTGGTTTCATTTCATATGATGCCCAGTTCCACGATAGTGCTGAACTTAAAAACCTGCAGTCGGCAAAACGACCTGGAGAAGGAGGTGGTGAACAGATGTGACAGATGTGACAGATGGTGCTCATGCAGGACACATTTATACCAGAATCAGTTCACGTATTGAAGTGTTGAGAGTTTTAGACTGGAGGTGGATGTTCATATAGTTTCTCTGTGATAAGTTATTAGACTAATGCTGCAGCTGGTTTCAAACATTCTACTAACCTCACCTCTGAGAAGGAGTGCTACATAAATCTGAGGCTAAAAAGAGGGAAAAAAGCTTTTCCTGCACAAATCAATTTGTTTTAAATTAATTTTTAGATGCAGTGAAATTTTGCTTTTTAGTTTTTTAAATGAGATGTGCTTGGAGGGCAACTGGTGTATTTTAAGAGAGTATCATGTTTTACATTAGAACTAAAGCTGTCAGTTAAATGTAGAGTAGTAAAAAGTACAAAGTGGAGCAGTATATAAAGTATAAAGTAGCTCACAATATACTCACACATACTTCAGCAAACTTAGTTTCCACTGCTGTTTGCTTATTCTGAGAGCTTTGTTTGCACAGGGAGTAGTTTTACTTTTGATACTTTAAAGTACATTTTAGTAGTAATACTTGTACTAAATTACTTAGATACTTGTACTTAATTCAGGGGCTTGTAGCCATGACACTGCGCTGAGTTCTTGTTCCATCACTGAAGATTTCTGCAGTAAAAGGTCTAAATAAATACCAGAGACTCTATTTGAGCTCTGACAAATAAAACTTAATGTGAATTCCTTCAGAGACGACGATGGAAGCCGTGGGCGGATCAGAGCGTGGGATGAAGATTCGGGCGGGCAGGCAGGAAAACGGCGTCGCCAGGCTCTGAGACAATCAGGGAAGGTGAGACGAGTGAATCCGGATCAGAGCACATCTGGCGTTTTAACAGGCACACTGACATGTTTGGCAGCATCGGGGTCCCTCCAATTATACCCCCTCTCATTTTTCCCACTGGGTCTAACAGTTAAATGTGGGCTGCTTGAGCTCAGCGCTGTAGTTTAGGTCACACAGTGAACTCATACAGAGCTGTCTGATGGAATAAATCACTGGATCTGTTTCTGTTCTTTCAAGTGCCGCAGCTCAGAGAGAATAAAACACTCGCTGCTCTTTTCTAGCAAACTGAACGTCCTTCACCCTCCTGAGAACGTGTCCTCTGCGACCAGACGTCGTCACTGGATGGATCCTGACCCACAGCCGCCCCACAGAGAGGCAACTGTCACACCCATGCACTTTGTCAGATTAATACTTTGTGTTGTTATGTAGTAGTCATGAGTTGATGCCTTTTATATTCTGATCCAGGTGATCAGCAGGGGACAAGTGGACGCACGCCATAACTGCTGTGTGTGACCTTAAACATCAACATAAATCTACTACACAATGACATCAGAAACACTAGATCCACCTTCTGGAGTGGGTCAGTCAGAACCCAGACCCAACAGAGACACTGAGACAGCTCAGAGCCTGAGAACGTGTCTGAGCTGAAGCAGTTCTGAGAGGAAGAACGGTCCAAAGTTCCTCCTGGACGTTGTGCAGGTCTGAGCCACAGTGTGTGATGACGTTAGTGCTGCCAAAGGTTCAAGCAGTTCGTTTTTTCACCGTCACTCTGTGTGTTCAATAAAGACATGAAGTATTGTGTTAGTGGAAGACGACACAGACTTAAAGTATTTATGCAGAAAACCTTTTCTTGCCACTGTAAAGAAAAAGTAAGTTAAACAATGTCTTCACTGCTCAGCAGCAGCTACGATGACGAACGTGGTTCAATCGGTCGGAGAAACTGAGGTTTTCATCTTTCATTACATCTGCTGTAGCTGGTTTTATCCTCCAGTCTCTGCTTTGGTCATTGCACAACCTGAACACTAGTGACTGTGTGTGTGATGAGCTCTGGGAGAGCAGGCTGGATTACCAGGCTGAGCTGTTGAGGAGGTGTTTGTGTGTTCTCTGCAGGGAGAAGGCCTGATTGGATCAGGCCCCGAGGTCTGCTCTGTTGTGGTTTGAGCCTCTTCAAAGCCTCGCTGTGCTCAGCTCAGAGGAATGCCCATTACCTTGTGGTCGCATGTGTCTCTCAGAGCTGCTGGGCTCCTGCAGAGCTGCTGCAGCCAGGTATCCCATCAGCCACCACACGGCCGCTGCCCGGGTTGGCTGGTGGGAAAGTGCAGCGAATCCTCGCTGAGTTTTGATGGGGATTACGGAGGTAAACACGGTGATACTTTCCTGTGTGGGCCTCTGTAGCTGCAGGGCTTCCACAGTGGCTGACGCAGAGTGCTGTATTTTTGTTTTTCTGAGCACAGAAAGGCCATGCATCTATTTTTAATGTGCTCTGGTCTAAATATACAGCTGCCATGTCTGCAGCTTGACTCTTTCTCTCTTTCCCTTGGCTCAAACAATGCGTAAGAAATGTAAAAATGTAAAAGCTTTGTTTGGTTTGTGGCCTGTGGAGCCCTGTGCGGCGCGCATCGTGTTATTTCCGGAGCTGGGACGAGCTCCAGTGGATATTTTGGATGTGTCATGCAGCGCGGGCCGCCCGCCGCCGCCCACGCCTTCAGCAGGGATGCAGGCAGCGCCTCCTTTGACGGCGTGGCTGACAGCAGCCATGATGCAACCATCGCTGCAGAAGGGTGCGTCCTCTCTGGCCCACCAGCTGACGCATTTCACTGGGATACTCCTTCCAAATTCCCACATCTCCCAGTGTGCTGGGCTGGGCCTGGAAGCCTGCCATGTCTGTGTGGGTCTCGCTGTGGTCAACAGGATTACAAACCACAAACGCATGTTTGTTGCTTCAGTCCTGCTTTAGTGTGGATTTTCTTGTGCACAGTAGAGAGGATTCACATTTTCAGTGTTTATGGTGGAAAATAAATTATGCGGCTGATGTCAGAGCACGATCGCTGAGAGGAACACCTGAATATACGACAGGTGTGACAGGGAAACCAAAACATCAACATTTATATATTTACAGTTATGTAACAAGACTTTTGTGCTTTTGTTCAGCTTCTACTAATAATAATTTTTACTTCTCAATGTTATCAATGTTATTTTTTCTCAGTTTTATCTCAGTTAATTTGTAATTTCTGCTAATTACCCAGATTATTACCCTTATCTCTGGTTATTTTGGCAGAATGATGTAACTTTGACTTATTAAGTCATTATTGTGACTGCTATCAATTGACTGCAACCAACCTTATAGTCCCAGAGGTGACAAACATTGCACCTACTAAAAAATACATGGAAAGCTTTAGCTTTTATTATTATCTTTTAATATATTGACATTATTTAGATTTTAGTAGTTTGTAATTCTGACTTCTGCTGTCCTGTAATGTTGACTGTTCAGTTCCAACATGGTTTAATCTGATTAGTTAATGAATGAGTTTATGAAGGTAATGAAGTAGGTTATTTATTAAAAATGTTTTTCAGTTGTTATGTTCAGTTATTTATTTTATTAAAGAAGAGCCCAGTGTTAATCAACTATCAGTCAATACCTAATGCTGAGATTCTATTTTTAGCATCTACAGAAAACAATCCATCCATGTTTTTTGTTTTTTTCCTAGACACGGGGCCTAATCTGAGGACATAATTGCAAAACAGCCTAGCGTGCACTACCTACACAGAGATGCTCTTTAAATAGTCAGTAATTGATGTTTGTGGGATGAATTTCCATGCACAAAGACGACTGTACGTTTTATAACACTCTGTGGTTTTATATGTTATTTCATTCCGTGGGTTTGTCATGTCATCACAGCTTAAGTGCTAAAGAGACAAAACATTTTAAGTGAAATTACTCTGCTCGCGGTCGTAAACGAGGCCGAGACGCTGCCGAGACGCTGCCGCGCCTCCTCTGAAAAACAAACGAGGCTCTGAGGTTTGAGGCAGCTTGTAAAAAACAGGAAAAAACAAAAGCTGCGGGAGTCACATAATGTCTCATTTCATCTCCAGTTAACCTGTCGTTCACAGCAAGTCAAGCTAATGACTCCTACAGGAGGAAATGTTCACTACATCCCAGAGAACTAATGATTTTGTTTGTCTGTTATCAGCAGATGAAACATTCAAGGACCACAGCTGATACCAGATCATACCGAACCCTGCTGCTCTTCACTGGTCACCTCTGAGGCTCAGCACTGATTCTGATTGTTGCTAAAGCTTTGACTCAGGCTCCCGTTTATATGTGTGAGCTGCTGATTATCTATGATTCTCTATCCCGATCTCTTACCATCATCCTCTGGTTGGTGGAACACTGGCTACTGCAGTCCTAAACCTCCTCCAGGCATGCACTGGAAGCTTGAACGCACCTAGACATCACCCAGGTGAGCTGCATGTCAGACAGTCTGGATGTTACCTGTATCCTCTCTTATCCCTCAGTATGAAGTCCAGGCCATGTCATGCCTCCTGCATACTCAACACTTTCTGCTGAAGTCAAGCAGAGTTTCTCATAAGGGTGGGAACCTCCAGACACCTCATGATTTGAATATGATTCAGTGATAGAACAATTATCAATCCTTAGTTTTTTTTTGCCATTGGTAGCAGGCTGCTACCAGCAAACTAATAGTTTTCAGCATATTCTCAATCACTAACTAAAAACTAAAACTTTCTAAGCTTTTAATCAACGTAGGAAACACCGGTAGCTCAGTTGGTAGAGCAGTCATCTTTGAAACCCCAAAGTTGGTGGTTTGAATTCCAGTTTACTCGATTCTTGGCCAATGTCTATGTCCAAGTGTCCCTGGACAAGACACTGAACCCCGGACCCTCGGTGCCTCAAAGGGGCAGCCTGTCCACAATGAATTTTCCCAAGGGGATTAATAAAGTATTAAAAAAAACCCAAACAGCTGATTACTGATTGGTGATAAAAATGGTCAGTTACCATGACATAAGATTCTGTAACACATGTTACAACTATTACCCCTATTACCCACTTTCTTCAGTGATTCTATGACTTCAGTTTTAGTCTTGTTGTAGAGTTTGTGGGCTGCTGTGGAAATGTCTTCAAGATGGGACATTGTATCTCGGCTCCAAGGAGCAAAACACAGTGTGAAATACAGATACAAACTGTTGTGACGGATCATTTTTTCTCAGCAATCTTCTCTCTGTCATGTCACACCATAGACGTCCAGGTGCTGCAGTTCGAGTTCCCGCTTTTGTGTTCTGTCAACGTTATCACTGAATATTTGGAAAATAACTTTGCATTTGTGAATTGATTCACAACCTTTTACATCCACATCGTGATGCATCTAAGAATATTTTCCCAGCACAACTGAGCACTGGACATGATTGTCATGACATGTCTGGATTTTATATGTGAAAAAGGCTTTAGACTAAAGTGTAATTGTATTGCAATATTTGAAATATGTGACAAAACAATATATTATAACAGCAGACAGTGTTGAGAGCCAATTTAAAAAATGAGCCTTATCGCCAGATTAACTAAACCAGTTCGTATCACGAAGAGTTTGTTACTGGTACAGTATCTTCTCCTTTGTTACTGAACTATTTTCAAACAACAGAAGACAGAAGACAGACTCTTGTCTTCCAGAATGTGTGAGTTCAGCTTTCCTCTGTACTTGTGGTGTTTGTAGTCACATGAGAACAGATCCTGCAGAAAATTCTGAATGGGTCGGGTCATGGATAGCTCTATTTATCTCATTCATGTTATTTTGAATTGAATTGAATTGAATTTGTCATTGTCACAAATATTTGTTCTGCTTTTCTTTTTCTTTTATTGCCACCCAACAATTTCTTTTTTGTGGTTTGTGGTAACACAACAACAACAAATACAAAAAACTAGGGTATAATAGAAACTCTTTAAACACCATACAGACTTTGCATGGGTCATGCTCTGGGCCTTTCTTGACATCCATATTAACAGCCAAGGAATACAATATTACAACAATTACAGCATATCTGCATGCAACCCTCTAAAATGTTTCTAACCTCATATTTAGTTTCTAACCTCATATTTCAGTCCCATTTTACAGCATATTTATGTTGACAAAACAGTCAAACTCCACAGGAAACAGCACATATGGCAGCACTGCAGTGAAACGACACAACTTCTTGTTTTGGAGTCAAAGTATTCCCCAGTTTCCTCTGCGCTCACAAGGGTTTCTACTTAAAGCTGTTCATCTGTGTTCATTGTAAAACTGAAATACAAAATACACAACATATGAGAATACAACACATCCTCATCCCACTGTGTCACACATTTAACATCAGCATCTCAGCACAGATGTAAAGGTGCCCTTTAGCACACTATTTGGCACAAACATATGCACAAAAACTTTACTGTTGAAGAGTTCGTTAGCTTGATGCTAACACATAATAGGGTTTACCATTGATAGTAATGGAAATTAGCATAGAGACCAAGGTAAGATTGCTAGTGAGCAGCACACAGTCTGAGGTGACCACTTGTGACCAGAGGTTTTCATTTCCTGATGGTGCTATATGACTTTAGAGTGTATATAATGTGTAAACATCTCATCAGGCATTATAATCAATATTTCATCAACATCCCAATATGAGAATTTGTCATCATGAGAAGGAATTATCAGCACAGATTAACCCTGACCCAAACCCCAGGGCAACACAAAGATTGAAATGACTTCAACAATTAAAGGTGAGACAGATAAGGTAAGTTGAAATATTTTAAATAAAACTTTGTGGCAGCAGAGCAGACGAAACACAGGTTTAGTCTCAGTCTTTTACAGGTTAAGTTGATGTAGTGAGACAACAAATCCAAATTAGTACATGAAGTTCCGTAAACAGTCCAATAGTCTACAGGGGCAGGCTTATAGTCTGAGAGGAAAACCTGAGTGAGTGGGAAACGAATAAAGCGACTGAGGTAATGAAGAAAGAGACAGTCTAATGGACTGTGATCATTTTTTATCTAGAAAAAGAAAATATTGTCTTTCATAATTTGATTTCCAAGAGGGAATACCTGGAATTAAAATACCTGGAGTTAAAAATGTTACCCTCCTGCTTGAGGCCTGTGGCTTCACACGGTTCTGATTCTGTTCGTTCTCTGACCTCATTTTCTTTTCATCCTCACATCTGAGAAAGAAGTTTCCTGCAATATGTTATCCCCTTTTCTTTATTTTCCTGAAGTAATAATGATCCTGGACAGGTGAGTTAAATCACTTCACTGTTTATTATTCAGACATTTGAATGGAAACATCCACAGCCCAGTTTTCTGGATTTGACTCCAGATGTGTCACAGACTGATGGACACATTCAGCAGCTTTCTTGTGAAAAAGGTTATCTAAGCAGTGGAATGTGTAATTTAAGGATACGTCCTAATCCTTCATCGTGGTGTCGGTGCCAGGAGAGCGTTTCAATCCCTTTCCTGGTATCAGAGCCACTGATTGATCCGCGGATCATCATTCATCATTCGACTTTTTCTGTGTTCCTGTTCCATATTCCAGCTGTGGCTGCGGGCCAAAAGGTTTTAGGCTTCATTCTGTTTTAAAATATTCCAGACCCCGAAGGACTCAAACCTTCCAAGTGTAAATATCATGGGAACATTTTCCAAAAGACCTCCACATGTGCTCGATGTCCGACTTTACAAATTGACCAAAGACAGAAGCAGCATTGGAGAAATATCTGATTTTTATTCCACTGCAAAGCATTCAGAAGAGAAATACTTCAAAATGTCACCAAGGGCACGAGGTGACTCTTTGTTCTGTTTGTTTTACACCTTTTTTCTTCAAACCTCATTTAGAATTTGTTAATTTTATGCATTTAAACACTGTTTTTACTGGACACTTACTGAGTTGTAAACTGGCTTAAGAGGCTTTCACACAATATTATGAACCAAAGCTGACCATAAAGAAAAATTCAGCAAAATTTAGTGAATAATTTTCACTTGATTTTGATGAGACTCTTTTGGTCACTGTACATCACTATGAGTGAAGTTTCCATTCAAACGAAAGAAAACTGTACCTGAAAATCGTCAAAAGTCATGAACTCTCGCTTCAAGTGAGGGCTGGGGCAGGTGAAAATATGGGTGAGGTTTACCAGATGATCGGGGAACAGCAGCTTGTCAGGCTGAATCCAGGTCAGGGTGGCACACAAGATGGCAGATGTCAACAAAATTGTTCTGCCCTTGGCATCTAACATGTGGCCTAGTCTACACTAGATGGTTTCTTCATGAGGTGGCTAACACACAGAAAGACCAAGGTATTCAAAGTCCACAAGCACAGTCCAATACATTGTTCTAGTTCAGATTGGCAGAGAAAACATAACTCAGGCAGATATACAGGTTTTCCAACAGGCAGACAGTCAGGTCCAGAAACAGCTCGGGGTCTGGTCCACAACAGATCAGAGTCTGGTTCACAACAGGATAATCAAAGCAAACAAATCCAATCCACAATTCAAGTATTCTGAGCCAGATACATAGGTCAAGATAATCAGAGCAGACACTTACAAAACAGGAAGCAGAGCAGAGATCAACTTTCAGGATGCTGGAGCATTGCGTCAGGGTGAGCTGAGCGAACAATCTGGCAGCTGACAAGGAGCTACAGACCTGCTTAAATGGGGAATGAACCAGGTGTTAGTGACCAAACTGATTAGAGTAAGGTGTGAACCAGGCCAAGAGCAGAGACAGGAAGTTGACTATATGAATGAAAACCTGGCGCCAGGTTGAGGATCATGACACTCAACAAACATCATTATGTCTATGTTGGGAATCAGCGGATGACTTATATTGAGATGCAACATATTTGTTGATTGAATGAAGCACCGTATTTACTCAGGAGCCAAAATCAGATCTGTTGGTTGACAGACATGTGCTTAGAACGGCCACTGTCCACCTCATCCACCTCTGCGTCACTCTGCTTCCATTACTAAACTAGATGCTGCCCTGTGAGACTGGGGACTCCTCTGGAAAAATGAGTTGTATGAGTAGTAAAGTTCTGAGACTATAAAATTTGTAGTTCTGCTCAGTGAGCATTTTTATTCATGTATGTTTCCTGCAGAGGTTTCTGCGTTGGTCATGTTCACATCAAGGTGCTGAAATAGTTAAGATGCAGTATGTGGAGTTCTGAGAAGATGCTCTGAAAACAGCGCGTCTCTGGGGACACTGTGTGATCTCTGACCGACTGACCTCAGATCAGCCTTTAATATTACAACCTAATTTCATCAGCTGTGTCCACGTTAGAGAGACGCAATATGGCTGAAACTCCAGGACAGGTTATTGTGTGTCTGAGCTCCTTCCTGCTCAGACAGTGAATCTGATTAAAGTCACATTGTTCCTTTGCTTCACTGACATCAGAATAAAAATGAGCTTTAGAAGGAGTCAGTCTGACTGACTGTTTCCTATTTCCTTGTTCCCTTTTCCTTCCTTCCTTCCTTCCAACTGCATCACAATCACCAGAACTTTAACTTTGTCCACTGGAGCTCATTTTACTGCTCACGTTAGGAGGATTTTTCCACATGAAGGACGTGAGCTTTGTCCTCAGCTCTGAACCATCACTCGCTTTGTTTTCATAAGGCTCCTTAATAAAGCTTCAGATTGATTCAGAGCCTGTTGAAGCGACGACCGAATGCTTCCCTTAGGTAGCAGCCGACAGGACAGGGAGGATCTGTATTTTGGTTTTTATGACAGGACTGTGGTCGGGGGAATTCACCCTTACTCTGTTTCAGTGTAAATGTTTCATAAGGTATTTTATCAGTATTTTCTTTGGGTGTGCGTGTGCACTTTGTGATTCTCTGAGTGTATTTGTGCCAAAACACTGAGCTGTTCTTAGGCATATTAAATTCACCCTGTGCTAAGACTCACTGGGAGTTTCCACACAATCCCTCAGTGTCATTGGGAGAGCAGCAGGCCAAAAAATAGAAATATAGCCTGAGTTGTTGACTTGCACTATTTTCTACTTCAGTATCACATTCTGCTGACAATATGAAGAACTATTTCTAACTAAATCTAGTGAGTATAAAGGTCTGTATAGTGTGTTTGTCTCTATTGTGTTTTCGCTATTTGCCTGACACATTTACATGTTTGAGATGATTTAAACCAATAATTCATCAGCAGAGGATTCAGGCCTCCTCACAATGGACTGACAGAAATCTCAGAACCTTCTTCCGTTAGTAAGAAGAAATAATGCAATAAAACATGTGGTAAAAGCAAATTAAATTCTAAATAATACTAATAAAGATATTAGTCATTGAAACACACCATACTAATTTAAATAGATTAAATCAGGTTCCAAAACAAAAAACAGAATCTGTGTTTAATAGAAAACATTGTTTTTAGTACTGATGTTATTCATAATACTGAAAATGTCAAATACATATTTTCTCCATTGCAGAGTGGAAATGTGTGTATGTATTATCCTTAAATATCTTTCAGTTTTTACTGTGTAAGTAAGAGTGTAGTGGCCGAACAAGAATCATGTTCATTTAAAACCAAATCACTGCAAAAATGATCTAAAGGCACTTTACATTGTAAAGTTTGTGACCTTAGATTAACATTTTACGCCAGACACTGTTGAGTTGTGCAGTTCTTTAGTTAGTAGGGCTGAGGAAGACCGATGCGTCCAAACATCTAGTCTCTCCTGACCAGCAAATTAAACAGACATTTGTGTGCTTTGTTGTATTTTGAGCTGCAGTTGCACCTGTTTTGCCTGAAGATCGACCAACCTAAAGCTGAGAATGATTTCTAAACGTCTGCCTTCTCCCTCAGGTACTAGTGGGTCCTGCTGGGTTTGCTTCAGCCACTGATCCTCTGATATATAATGTAAAAACAACACACTAAGTCAAAACTATAACCATTCAGGTCACACTGAGATTTTAAGTCATCTAAGAAATGGAGGAATTGTCTTCTAAAGGCAAAACTATGACATTTAATGTTGATTATGAGAAATGTTGAATATGGTGGAAACAAAATTTAGTGTAAAAGTGCTGATTATGACACTATAGTTAGGTTTCGACATATCACAGCTTAAAGACTGATAGATATGACTAAGATGCTTTAGGGGCAGAATTCGGCTCTAACAGGCTTCCAGTAGTTTGACACCAGCTCCAGGCTGACGCTGTGTCTCTGTGGAATAACTCAGTTTGAGCCTTCACAGACTCTCAAACAGTGGATGAAACAAAACGAGGCAGTGATCCAGTGAACCAGACAAACACACAGAGACCTGACAATTCTGTCTGATAATCAAACTAGAAAACTTCAAGGCGTCACAGACCACACAGAGAGTGTACACACAGTCTACAGTCACAAGATATAATTCACAATAATCAGCCTCACTTGGAGTCTTTGCTGCCTGTACAACGTTTGCTTTGGGATCAGCGTTAATAAGCAAAATGTTTGATTTCAGAGGTTCCACAGTCAGACTGGTGGCGACGTTCTTGGAGGATGAAGACCGGATTATTACCCAGAAGAACACGCTTTCCCATGTGGAGAAAACAACTCGGGTGAATATACGTGACTCTTCTTCTAATAAGAGTCATGTTGACAGGATTACCGACATGCACAATCAAACCCTCCACATGATCCAAAACGCAGCAGCACGTCTTATTTTTAATCTGCCTGAAGGACACCTGTCACCACCGCTCAGATCTCTGCACTGGTTCCTGTAGCTGCTGCATCAGGTTCAAAGCTCTGACTCTTCCTACAGAGGTCGACTCACCTGCACCTGTCTACCTCACCTCCTTCATTCAGGTCTACATTCCCTCTCGCCCACTGTGCTCTGCTAACGAACGGCGTCTGGTGGTCCCATCACAAAACTAAAGCTCTTCAGCTCTGTGGTCCCACGATGGTGGAATAAGCTTCTGAACTCTGCACGATCAGCAGCCTCACTGCCAATATTCAATATTCAAACTGCTAAAAAAACAGAACTTTTCCATAACCTTCTATGCACTTAAATACAATACAAAAAATGCACCTTCATTAAAAAAGAAACAAAAACTTTCTTGCACTTACATCTCTGAAACGGACACACTTCTTCTGATGGTGCTTTGCTTTACAGCTTTTCTTGTCGACTTAATAAGTTTAAATGTTTCACAGTGGTCCACTGTGTCTTTAGCCTAGCTTAGGACAAAAACCTGATCATAGCAACTCATCCCTCCTGATTCAGCAGTTAAGGGCAAAGTGAAGGGTAAATTAATACACAGTGACATTGTTTTATAAATATCACATGAAGATCTAAATTGTCTGTCCTGTGATGGACGGTGTATCATCTTTCACCCAGTGACAGCTGGAATTGACTCCAGCAGCCCCACAACCCTTAACAGGACAAGTGGCCAGGATAATGGATAGATGGGTGTTGATTTCACTAACCTTTGCCACCTTTATTTATCCTAAACCTAGCCCAGATTGCTTCGTGTCTAACCCCAACCCAATCACTTCGTTTGCCCAGTTCTTCGATGGCAGGTCATTGTCCAGAGTACTGACAGCGAGTGAGTGAGTGATACCTTTCAGTCAGTTCAGCACGACACCAGACACCATAGGAAATCTTTACCATGTTTCTGTTGGTGTATCACTTCTGTCCTTCAGGAAGCTGGGGCTGTATACATACATTTAACACACTGTTTCTAATCATGTGACTGGCTCTGTTTCGATTTGCTGTAAACAATAGATTATTGTTCTTTTGTGTCACTTTGTGCCTTCTGCATATTGTACACAGAGGTGCCCCTTACATGGAAATCAACTGTTTCTCAGAATGAGAACGCATTCCTACCCGGACAATCGCCTGGTGTGTGCTACATGTGTGAACACAGGTTCACTCAGTGTCCTGACATGATAGTCTGGAGTGCACATGAGAAAATGGGTCAAGTATCCTGGTTTCTGATCTAGACCAGATCTGAAGTGGTTTACAAAAAAACAACCACTAAAAGGTTACCTCTGTAGTCATGGGAGCGTCTTCAGACCTGGGGGAGTGAACACTTTAATCCCTGAATAAAAACAGCTTAATGTGGATCTGCTCGGTTTCACTGCACACATAACATAACACGCAGGTGTTTGATCCTGTCAGAGGGAAAGAATAATGAAGCAGTATCTTAATAAACACAAAACCCTGGCGTGACTTTATGCTACAAACAAAATAAATTGAAATTAATTATGTCATCCATCAGAAAGATGAGTCATGGCAACTGGACCTATTTGTTGAACTGAAAAGGTTCACTACTAATTTAAGTAGAAGGTTGAAGTGAATGTGAGACCTGAGAGTGAAAAACATTCACTTGCAAAATGCTATCAGGACAAGTGTGTCTGTTTCATAAGATACACGTGCAAGAAAGAGAGTGAGGTTTTTTAAGAGCATATGAAGTTTTGGAAAAGTTTTCATCAGTGTTTTGAATATTAAATATTGGCAGTGAAGCTGAGTTCAGTAGCTCAGTCCACCATCGTGGGACCACAGAACTGAAGCGCTTTAGTTTTGTGATGGGACCACCAGACGCTGTTTGTTGGCAGAGCACAGTGGGCAAGAGGGAATGTAGACCTGAATGAAGGAGGTGAGGTAGACAGGTGCAGGTGAGTCGACCTCTGTAGGAAGAGTCAGAGCTTTAAACCTGATGCAGCAGCTACAGGAACCAGTGTAGGTCTCTAGGACCAGCCAACCCTGGTCCTAGAGAGCCACAGCCCACTGTTTGTTTTCTAGCTATCCCTTCCTTTCCCACTGTTGATTACCTAGATCAGGTGTGTTCAGCCATTTAGGAGCTGTAAGAGACAGAGGAGATGTGTCTGTAAAGATCAGTTGGTCGTCAGTGATGACCTCCAGGTTTCTGGCAGACTTCTGGAGATGGGCGATGATGTTATTCTGTTTCTGCTGGCAGTGGTGTGAACCCTAAGATTTTCACTGGCCCCACCTGGCCACCTCTGGGGCCGGGCACTGTGTGCTGGGTGTGAAAGTGGCAACTGTTTGTTTACAGTTTGTATTAATGCAGTTTCAAGTAAAAGTGGGGAAACAAAAACTAAATGTTAAAACAGTGAAATGACACCTTCTTATTTCTGGTTCGTCATAGTTCAGCTTCCCTCTGTATCTCTGCTGTTGCTCCAAGTTTTATAGGAATTTAAAGCAGCACAAACACTTCAGTAAATTATGTTTCCCAGCAGGTCGAGCAGCCAGAGTGCAGATGTGGGCCTAATTACAGAGAGTCCTCCTGAAAGAAACTAATCCTGCCCGGTCTTGGAGAGCTTTCAGTCCCAGGGGAGCCTCCTCGACTCATCAGCCTGTAAATCAGCAGCCCATTGGCTCCGGCTCCACTTCCTGCCCCCACAGCCGGCCTCTCACTCCCTGAATCACTGTAGACCCCGAGGATTGGAGCTGCAGGGAGGCCAGGTATATTTGCTTATCTTGGTGTTGGACACACTGGAATCTGTGCAGAGTTTTTGTAGGTGAATGTTTGGATCTTTTGAAATGTAGAATTGTTCCAGTGCCGACTGTGAGTGTAGCTGCAGCGCTCAGAAGAAAGCGTTTGAAGTCGTTTCAACCTTTAAAGCTGACACAGAAGATTACTTACTACATCAAGAAATACTAATCAGAGAGACATTTCCTTCTGTTTTAATTCAGTGGAAAGAATAGAGCCTCTGTGTCAGTTTTCTTCTGTTTACCCTGAAAACCAGCTGGGATGTGCGGAGGCTCAGTCAAGCGGCTCCACCTTTCCATGACTGTCCTGCCACCCAAGAAGGAAGGAAAGAGTAAAAGTAGTAAATTACAGATAAGTGCCATCATTACAGACCTGCAGAAAGCTGTGCACATCCAAGTCAAATCACAACTTCTGTCAGATCGTTTCACGGTGTCTGAAATTCTGTGGCTGAAAACTGGACTGCACCTGGAGGTTTTTCTAAAATCTTTACACATTAATAATAATAATGCAGCCAGGACCACTTCCCAAAGGAACCTGCTGCACTTCAGTGACCCCGGCCCAGTTGTAAAAGGAAACCTGGTTATTGGAATCAGGATGAGGGAACTTCACAGTCAAGAACTTAGTGAAGTAAGTTTATTTATACAGCACCACATCACAGCTAAAAGTCATCTCAAGGCACTTTACAGTGTAAGTTATTTTTATATAGAAAAAATTTCCCCTTAACGGTAGAAACCTCCAGCAGAACCAGGCTCAGGGTGGGCGGCTATCTGCCTCGACCGGTAGGGTTGAGTGGAAAGGAATAGTACTTTGGGAATAATCCTGGTAATCAAAGTAGGGCATTAGGTGAGTTACAGTTGTGCAATAGGACATTATGGAACAGCTATATGAATAAGGGGAAAATGTATAATATTAAAACCAAATTGTGAAATATTTGAACATATTTAGATTTTCAGCTCATTGGAAAATAATTTATTTTTATTTTTAAAAACCTGTTTATATTTTGAAATGTTTCATTGTCTTTATTTTAACAATAAAATTTTTTCCAGGTACATTTTATTTATTTGTTTCATTTAAAGTTACATTTTAGGTTGGACCAGCATCCCATTGGCTGATCATCGATTAGTTTTCCTGGACACCTGCTCACTGGACTGGTACAGCTGGAACATGCTGGGTCAAAGGTCATGAGGATGGTGGTCTGGTGTCAGCTTCCTCCAGTTCTTCTTATTTTAGCCGAGAGACAGTCTAGTCACCATCTAACTACATGAGCGTTTGACTGTTTATCACAAATATGTTACTGCATGTTACCGTAACTGATGGTTCAGCCCTAAATCAGTAATTCATGTGCTATTTATCTTATTGGAAAATAACCAGCACCATATAATATTAAACAATAATGAACCGTGTTTTAAAAATGTTGTTCAATTATTTCACAATTACATTGTCCTATTATATATATTTGTCATAAAGTTATTTATTTCATAATGTCCCATGTATTAATTACATTTTGAGGTGTAGCAGTAACTCCTGCAGGTATCCCTGGCCTAGAAGCTGTATGTTCCCGATGTGCAGTTGCTGACCAACCATCCTGTCCAGTGTTTGTTGTTTGTTGTTGTTCTTCTGTTGCCTGTTGTTATTTTCTTTCTTAATCAACCGGTCCGGGCAGATGGCCGCCCACCTTGAGCCTGGTTCTGCTGGATGTTTCTCCCATTAAAGGGACTTTTTTTCCTCCACTGTCTCCTAGAGTTGCTCATTGGGATTTGTTGAGTTTTAATAATTCCATATAGCTGAATCTTAAATCTTAATTGAGATTTGGTGCTGGATCAACTGAATAGAAATGGTTCGACCCCCCAGTCCCTCCCGGCTGCATGTCTATGTTTCCCTGTGAAACCCTGTAGTAACAGCAGCATCATGAAAAATGACTCATGAACAAAGAGCGGGAGGGCACCGAACACTACTGTAGGAAGAGAGTTATGGTTTCTGTAACCCTCAGCGATCCTTTAATGCAACTGCCTGGCAGTCATTCAACAACGATTTCCCCCAGGGGATCAATAAAGCGAGTCATTATTACTATGTTTACATGTAACCAGGGCTCTAATCAGGTTTTTACAACAGAGATGTGATCCACCTTTTGTCCCTTCAGCTCACAGTGAAAACATAAACTCCCCGCAGCCCCACCTGAGCAGGTAATAACCACAGCTACGTCAGGCTCCATGAAAACGCCTGCTCTGCTGTCAAAGCAGAGCGAACACACCTCTCACACACACACTCACTGCAGGTGATTATCGAGCTGTCACATAAAACACTTTGATCATGGTGTTCGCTGAGCCGCCGATAATAACAGGGAGGCCGACACATCCTGCAGGCGAACACTCACTGCTCATGATACTGACAATTAAAGCTGAATAGCCCGACGAGACTGCAGAGAGTGGGAGTATTGCATGTTGGATGGATTACACCGGCACAATGTGGATGTAGTTTGTTTGTAGAGTAGAACAGGGAGGAGAACAGGTCAGATGCCAAGTAAACACAACTGGAGAAACAAGACTTCTGATGATGGGAGAATCCTGCTGGTTTACACAATGTTTGGAAGCGGAGCCGGAGCCTCCTATCCACGGAGAAGACCTCGTCTCTGATCGACTCCAGACTTGATTCAGACTTGTGAATAGTGACTCATGAACAACAAGAGTCTCGCAAAGAGCGGGAAGGCGCCGAACACTTCTGTAGGAGGAAACTTATGGTTTTTGTAACCCTCAGCGATCCTTTAATGCATCACAGTGTGACGACAACTACAGACGTGTGACGCCCAAACAAAATACAATGAGCTGCGTTGGTGAGCGGATCAATACCAGATGTTGGAGATGTGTATAGAAACTGCCTGCTATAAAGAATATGGAGAAATCAAACCTCTCAGAACACGTGTCCTCATTGGGTAGGAGACAGTCCTGGATGAATCCTCCAGAAACATTTGGCTGGTTGTGTGCTGCATTTGAGGTGGGCAAACCAACAGGATGCTCATCTGCAAAACCAGACCTTTAGTCTTCACTCTCATGTCTCTCCTTTGTGTCTGTTTTCATTCTGCTCACTACTGCCCCTGGTGGCTGGAGGTTCAGCTCTTCTACTCTAACCCTGTCTCCTGAAAATGACGTTGCTGTACAACTACACTTCAATCGCGATTACGTTTTTGTATGATGGAGGGTGTTTACTGTGCAGCACTGAGAAGCAGCAGACCTGAGTTTCAGACTACAGTACTAACACAGTACTAATGTTAAACAGATCGTGTTTTTGTTCAAATGCAGATGACAATAAAAAACTTTATTAAAGTTGTAGAAAAGAGAAAAGAGGATGTTGTGGATCTGATATTTTAGTGGACAAAAATATGTAGCTCTGATGTAAAGTATCAACGTTTGTGATTTATTATTTATGTTAATGAAATGATCAATATGTTGACAGAAATTAAATCTGGTTCCTCTCACAAACATATTCGTTGTTCTAAGGATACTGGCTTAGTTTCAGCTTTATTATGTGGCTGGTTTTGCAAATGTGCATCTGATTTGTCTGCCTCCTTTAAGGTGAAGCACACAGCTGCTTAATGAAGGTTAATGAAGGTTAATGAAGCGGTGCTTCTCTGCATCTCGTACTGTCGCCTTCGCAGTGAGGGGACAGCGTTGGAAGAGCTGTGTTGCAACTGAAGTCAGGTGTGTTGGTGCTTGGTAGGTGGAAGCAGTGGAAACAGACTCAGTGACTGAAGCCCGATGCCTTAATGTCACTAAAGAGATGAAAAATAGCATCTGACCAGATCAGATGAGGAGACGCCGACCTCCCTCATATCGACGTGAAACAGAAATGTCACATTTTCACAGTTGGAGCTTCGACAGATTCACATCTGTGTGTCATCACCACTGACATTTGCACAATAGATGTAAATAGATGCACAATAGAACAGCAGTTTCTGGGAGAAACTCAACATCAACCGTCATTCACGGCTCTGACGTCGGTTCATCACCTCCTTTATCTTCCAGCTGATTTTAGCTTCCAGAAGCTATTTCAGCTTCATGACCTGAACACCAGCATCTGTTGTTGCTCTGCACTAAATCTGAGAGCAGTAAAAGTGGGGAGACCTCAGCAAAGTGACGCTGGAGCTGGGAAAACACATAAAGAGCAGAGTAATTTACTGTGCTCACATGCGTGTGTGTTTCAGGCAGCTCTGGCAGCAGCAGCTTTTCTTTCCTGACATGGAGGCTTTTTACGACCTCTGTCATTTTGGTCTGCGGCGCTGCGCCTGTGGTCAGTCACTGTCTTCCTCCACTTATTCTCCATAATTCATCACTTACAGGACTAAGAGACGCAGAGAGGAGAAATTCTCAACATAAACAGTACAAATTGCTTTTCATGGCAGGAAACTCTAATCTGAACGTCCAAACGTGATGTTGGACGTCAGCTTCAGAATGACAGACAGTGACACAGGAAGCAAGGAGCACTTCCAGTTGTGGTTTTAGATGAAGATGAAGGAAACCTTCACACAAACCCATGACACGTTCAGATTGTCTGTCACTGTTTCTTTCACTCTCACACCAACGACCCTAAATCAGTTTTTTTCTGTCCTCAGGCTTCGTTCTGACTAAAAACAAAAACTTCCTTTTCACTACATTATAGATTGAGATGACTGGGGGCTTCTCTCAACACACTGAGCTCCTCTCCTCTCCTGTCTGTTCATTTATATTCCACCATTTCATTAACTTCTTCAGTGTCTTCTCTCTTTGTACCTTACTTCAGGTATCCTCAGTCTTGTTATCAGTGTGCAGTTTCTGGCCCAACCAACCTGTCCACTATTTTGTCTCTTGCTTGTTGTTCTTTTCTCACTCTCACTTTTTTAACCGGTCGGGGCAGATGGCCGCCCACATTGAGCCTGGTTCTGCTGGAGGTTTCTTCCATTAAAAGTCAGTTATGATTTGGTTCCCCACAAATAAAGTCAATTTAAGTAAATAAGGTGTCTTCTCCCACCTGTATAGTGTGTCACTGTACGTTGGTTTGAACGGTGTAAATGTGAAATGCTAAAGTTAACTGTTGAACACTGAAAACTACAACTTTTCTAACTCGTCCCATTGTTTAACTACAAATATATTTTATTGTACAGGTATTTGATTGTGGCGGCATCATTTCCTCTTTTGTGACTACAAGTAAAAATGAGCCTGTTGGGTGAATAGAAATATTAATATTAATTTCTTTCATAAATAAAAGAAGTAAACACAGACTCAGTGTTTGTGTGCAGAAGCTTTGTGTTCAGACACATTTACCAGCAGCTCAACCACAGGAGCAAACCTCTGTGTGCTGGTTACAGAGTCACATTAATTCAAAGCCACAGTGTCAGGATCAGGTTTCTTCATTCCAAGCAGAGCTGCTGCCGAGAGGCTGGAGGAGGCTCATAAAGACGAGCCCCTCCCCCCTCAGAAATACCTGCAGACAGGTAAGAACCACATGAAAGCGATCCTCTTTCCTGGCAACCGTGTCATTAAAGCTTGGCCCCAGGCTTCACCTTCAACACGACTGTGTGCATGTACGCTCACACGGCTGCAGCCAGCAAACACACAGCTCTAAATATTTACAAGAGGAAACGGTGTAAGCGCAGCGGTTCTGTGTGGTCTCAACACATCACACCTCATACCTGTCGGCTCCAGCCGACCAATCCCGGCCCTGAATTCCCCCTGCATGCTGTAATGCGTGTTTTGGGTGTCTGCGGCGACGTTGCAGTGGGTTGATGTGATCAAATGAGTGTTTCACAACAGACAATCCATGAAGTGCAGCAACAGTCTGAGTTCGTGCTGCTGCTGATTCACTTACCGATGCTGCAGTAGGATTCCTAAATGACTTGATAAAACAGTGCAGTGCTGGTTCTGACTGAACTGGTTTCTTACAGTTTTTCTCACTTTTGCACTTTGGATCTTTTCAAAACAATTACAACAATTGTCAGAACAACACAGGTTGTTCAAAATCGTGAGCAGGCACCGCGACCCCTAGTGCGTGCTGGAGCCAATCCCAGCTATCACTGGACAGGTCACCAGTCCATCACAGGGCCACATATAGACAAAGACAACCTTTCACATTCTCACTCACGCCTAGGTGCAGTTTAGAGTCCCCAGGTAACCTGACTGCACGTCTTTGGACTGTGGGAGGAAGCTGCAGTGCCCGGAGAGAACCCATGCGAACACAGAAAGAAAAAGCAAAGACCCTGGCCGACCCGGGAATCGAACCCAAGCAACAGTGCTAACCACTGCACCACTGTGTCGCCCTGAGTCTAGTTCTCTCACAAAAACCACGTCAGTGATCAACTCTTTATGTTATAAACATCACTGACTCATCAAAATATGGTTCACAGGGATGTGCTATCCATCCAGGCTATAGCATCACGTCTCTGTTGCATGACATGAATGCTGCATGGGAGGACTTCAGAGGTGAACAATGCACAGTTGCATGGAGATGTCTCCCCTGGTGCATCGCAAGAGAAAACCCGATGTTGAGGTAAATATCTGCCCAGAACTAGACTGAGAGGATGTTAATGATGGCTCTGTTTTACCAGACTGCCACAGGTGTTTTTTATTGTTATGGGATGTGTTTTTGTTTGTTTGTTTTGGCTTTTGCTTTCCCATAAAGATGAAATTTCATAATGTCGTGTGGCTATCGTGATGAAAAGGCATTTCTACATTTCGACCAGTTTGGCTCAAACAATAGGAAAACAATTGAACCGAGAAAAAAATTTGGTTCTGAAACATGAAGGAAATGTTTTGGGAGACGTCCTGCCTTTGGCAAACACGCAGTGAAGTTGTGAACAACAAACTAACTGTTCTATTTGTGCTTTTCTCAGTAGAGAATTGAGCCAATATGAATGAGAAACACTGGAAAAACTGCATTCTGGATACAGACGCTGATGAAATCAGGAAATCACCCCAACGTTACCAGCTGCAACATAAAAGCGATGAAGACATGAAAAATTATAATCCTATCATACAGTGTAGATTATTCAGATCCATCGTTCAGATGTACTCATCACTGTGAATGTAATACTTTTACTTCCTCCACCACTGATCCTGGGAACTAAACGAGACTGTTTTGAGTATCATAGATTATAAACACATGCCAGTTTATTTTTTCATTCAGGCACAAAGATGTTTAGTAAGAGCTTGGGAACAATTTAGTACTTTATCTTTCTTGTGACATTGTATTTGCAAGGCTAAAATATTACTTGCATCTGGAATTTTTAGGCCTACGGGTACAAACACAAATCAGTTCAGCAAGTTCATCATTAAGCATCTTTTGAAAAAATACTGCAACAGCTGTGGGCTGTCACTTCCAGATGTTTAGTACAGTGCAGCCACTTTAATAATAACATGTAATAATCAGTTTGAGTGCAGTGAGAGCAGAAACTGAAAGTCAGCTCTGTAATTCATCTGCTGTTTACATCGACATCTACCTGATGACGCCTCCGTGCTTCGCTCTCTACACTTCACCTCCCTCTGCACAACCTTTCAGGTCAGTGTTATTAAGATGCAATGAACAGGAACCATTGCTCTTCTCTGACTGGTTAGAACTGCACAGCCCAATTGAAAAGGCTTTAACAGCATCTCTCTACACTGAAATATTTTTATTAAAAATATTCAAAAGGAATGTGGCCTTAATCTAAGGAATCAATCCACTCTGCTCCACCAATCTCTCCCTCTCTCTGGTACACTGTATTTGAGAAATAGTTCAGCAATGATCTGATTGTACCTGCTCAGGAAAACCTTTTAGAATTTATTCTGCCAGACTGACACCTTATGGGAGGATGACTTGTAATAAGAAATCTATTTTCAAGTTGCCATTTTTTAAAAGGTAAAAAAAAAAAGCAATCACGAGGCCTCTTCTCTGGCTGAGGTCAATGATTATCATCTACCATGTGTCCTTTTTCCTGTGGAGTTCCTCAGGGCTCCATTCTGGTTGCTCTCATTATTGACCATCTACATTATGTTTCTAGAGTACTGCTTAGTTAAATAACACAAATTTTATGCAGACCATACACCGATATATCTCTCATATACTGTAAACCTATGGACACTGGCATGGTCTTAGTGGTTAGTACTGATTTTAGGATTTGATGTTATAAACCTAGTTTTGGTGTTTTAGACGTATCAGATCAATCTTTGCAGTCATCAGTGAAAGCAAAAACATTCCAGCAATTGTGATCCAGAAAGGCTTCCTGGCAGTGCTGTTATGTCTTAGGTTAAATTAAATCCTCCACAGCTGGAATGATGAATAGCTTCTGCAAGTTTGAAGAGGAAGAGTAGGGAGAGGGAAGGAGCAGTCCAACTTCCTCCTCAGGTTCCCCATTCAGCTCCTGTTTCACAAGGGGGTGATTCTGGACCTAATGGTCTGTCGCTACTGTCCGCCCACACCTCTGACTTGTCTGTGCCTCCGCAGGAGGAAGAGGAGGAGGTGGTGGTCAAGTGTCCAGGTGATGGATGCTCAGCTCAGAGGTTTGTGACACTGAAGAACAATAATTCAACCAACATGTGTTTTGAAGTCTGATGTTTTAGGCAAATGTCCCTGTGAGCTAAGGTTTGTGGCAATATTCAGTTTCCTGGAGGATGGCAACTCCAGCAACACATGAATCATGGATACCACAGCAAGCAATTGCAAAAACATACATACACATAAAAGCATCTCTGAGCATCTCTCACCATTGCAGCAGTTTGTCATGAAAAATAACAGAGTTCATTCTGCAGAGTTCATCCTCTGAGGAGCAGGACAGAGAAAACTGACTAGCTGGGTTCTGCTGGTGTTGTTACTACGTTGTCGCTTTGCATGGTTGTTGCTGTTGTTGCAGAGTTGACAATATACAGTAGTTGTTGTTTTTGTTGCCTTTGTTGATGAGTTGCTGCTTGTGACTGTTGTCGCTGTTTTTGTAAACTACCATCTCTGTCGCATTTTGGCTTTTGTTATGTTGTTGTTGTGTTGCATTAAGTTTGGTGCATTATTCGACTGCCGTTGTTGTGATGTCAGTTCAATTCCATTTCATTTATATAGCACCAAATCACAACAAAAGTCATCTCAAGGCACTTTGCAATGCAAGGTTAAGAACTTGCAATATAACAAAATAATAAGACCCAACAAATCACCCTTGAGCATGTCACTGCCAAACGATTATTGTCGTCTCACATTATTGTTGTTGCATTTTTTGCATCGTCACTGTTAGATGAGTCGTTGCTGTGTTGTTGCCATCGTTGTGACGTTCCCGCATCTTTGCTGGTTGTTGGTTTTGCATGATTGTTGCATTTGCTGCACTGTTACTATTTTTATTTCATTGTTATTGTTGCACTGTTCTGTGTTATTGTTGTCATTGTTGCATAAGCACTGTTCCACTTTGTTGTTGTTGTCCTACATCGTTTTGCATTATCGTTGTGTTGCTGCCTGTTTTTCTGGCTTTGATGTGAGATGTGAGAGGATGAAGTGTCTGATCTACTTTTACACTGTAAACAGTGAAATGATGAAGGTGCTGCTGCACTCCTCTTTATGTAACTCAGCCTGTTACACATGTTTTAACGCTGTGAAGTAAACTCCACCTCCTCTGCCTACACTGACTTTTATTTACTCAGAGCATTAACTCAGTACAGAGTGGGTGTATTTTATTCTGAAAAACTTCCAGCGGACTGTAAAATCTGACAGTCTGGCAGACGAGACCTCACTTATTCACTTTTTGGAGTCTTGTAAAGATTTTGAAACATTTCCTCCTGAACAATTCAGTTTATTCAGACTCCAGAGGAAAAAGTCCAGTCAGCTCCTGATGGAGGAGGCTGCTGAGTGTTTGTATCACTCAGAGAAAATACCTCGCCTCTGATTGAGCAAGTCTTAAAATAACTCCACGCTGAGGGAGCGTCAATTAATTTTTCCACACCACCACTGAACAAAACTTTCCAGGAATTATGTAATTTCATGTGAAGGCCCAGAAAGCTGAGACTCACCTCTGCACACCACCCCCTGATGGAGGCAGACTCACACAGCAGGCATAGGCATGAAAAGGCTTTTCTCCCTCTGTCTTTATGAAACAAGAATCCACGTAAATACCTTAATTTCCTCGTGAACACACATCAAACAGCTTCATATAGAAGTTGTTTATGGCCAGAGATCCTTTAATGTGTGCTTTTTAAAAATCTTTCTTCATGCAGCAATCAACCGCAGCACACAGCTAACATGGAGGGTGGGTCATAACTGCAGAGCCACATAATTAAATATATAATTCAGTCTGTTTTGGATGCGTCAGTGTTGGACTGTGTAACTGCAAACGCACAAAACCAGCACCAGAGCACTGATATGCAGTCAGTCAGCTTCTGTGTTCATGGTGTTTGGTCTGCAGCTTCCTGTCCTGACCTGAGACAGTGGAACTGTCTGAGGGTAAATACTTCAGTGTTCATTAGGAGAACATCTGTACATCTAACATCTACTATTACTACTGCTACTACTACTGCTACTGCTACTACTGCTTCTACTGCTTCTACTTCTACTACTACTACTACTACAGCACAAATCCCTCAGTTTCTCTATTCAATTCTCTTTTCTGTACTAATCAGATGTTTTTATTGATTCTTTAAGTGTAAACTAAAAAGGTGTCAGGAACATTTACATTATCCAAAGCGACTTACAAGTGAGGTACAAAACAAGTAAAACTCTAAGTCAAGGAGAAAAACTAAAGCAAAGCAAAAATCTGAAAAA
Organism: Helostoma temminkii; assembly: GCA_900302695.1. Classification (NCBI taxonomy): domain Eukaryota; kingdom Metazoa; phylum Chordata; class Actinopteri; order Anabantiformes; family Helostomatidae; genus Helostoma; species Helostoma temminkii. The sequence goes on along the minus strand of OMLM01004023.1, from coordinate 16,085 downwards.
GTGTGTTTGTGTTTGAGATATAAGTGCAAATTTTTTTTTATAAGAAAGTGCAAAGAAACATAAGGTGGTGTACTTACTCTCATGTCTGCAGTGTGTGTGTGTTTGAAGAGTGCTGCAGTGTGATGATTCAGTCTGATGAACAGCAAACACTCACTCTGCTCTGACTGATTATGTTGCTCTAACTTGTACAAATATTTGGAGGCTGATTATTTTGGAGGTGCAGGTTTTTTTCCTCTCACCTGAATCTGGGTAAACACAGTGTGGTACCTGTCTGTCTGTCTCCACGGTAACAGGCCTGCTGCAGCGCTGCCGGTGGGCCAGGTGAGACGAGAGGACACTGACCAGAAGACGAAGTGGGTGGGGGTTGGGGGAGGATCAAAGAATTTCTTCACAGCCAAACAGAACCAGAACCAAAATGACCTTCGTTATCACTACTTCCATGTTCTGTAACACACACGTTCTGTTCATTTCAACACTTTTTAGTTTAAGAATCCAGACCCTGGTTTAGCTCCTTCCTCTGGGCCACAGACTCAACCAAACTATAGCTTTACAGTTTTTTCAGAACAGCTCTCGTTCACTTCTCGTTCTTTCATTCAAAAGAGGAAGAACGATTCTCTGCGGATCTACAGATGTATGTGTCTCACTGATCAGCTCATGTTTGAAAATATCTTTCACTGTGTCTTGCTGCAAAATGAACCATTTACTTATCATCCATCCATCCATCCATCCATCCATCCATCCATCCAGGCTGTAGAATCACATCTCTGTTGGTCGTCCAACCTTTAATGTAGCCTGTAAAGGTTTTTATTTGGTTTTGTTTTACTAGACTGCTGCAGGCTTTTTCA
>OMLM01004023.1:3309-15220 GCA_900302695.1 Helostoma temminkii | reverse complement strand
TATGGGATTTGGTGTTTTTGTTTTGTTTGATTTTGCTTTTTCCTCGAGATGAAATGTGGGACTGTCATGGTGAAAAATCACGTCTACAGAAAACTACTTTTCATTCTGGCTCATTTAACAGACGTAAACAAAAGTAAAATGATGAGGCCCCAGCGCCCAAAGAAGTCGACAACACATCTGAGATGTCTCTGCTTTTTATGACACAATCCTTCAAGAGCAAAATACATGTACAGAAACTAACAGTTTCTGAATGTGAACTTTAACATGTCGACCTCATCAGTGGTCCAGTAGGTGGACGCAGATGATTCACATGCAGGTCACATGAAAACTGATCTGCAAGTTTCCTCAGTTTGTATTTTCCCAGAAACATGTCTATTACTCATCACTAAAGGACGACCGGACCCCTGAGGATGAATCACAGTCTCAGACATCAACAACCAGAGTTTCCTCTGTCTTCGTCACCAGAAGAGGAAACTGATGCAGCAGCTCGACCTCCATCAGGCAGGACTGTGTCTGTCCCAGGTAGAAGAGGTCAGTCGCTCCCAACATCCCGACCAGCTTCTGCTCAAATCTCAGTGAGCTGAAAATAATCATTCATGGTTCTCTGAGGGAGAACGCTTCTGTGAACTGATGCTTTATTGTCCACACATTTTACACGTTAATAATTGAAATGACACGAAAATTTATCTATACAGAACTTGTTTTAATGGTGATTTAACCATTTGAGGCAAAGTTGGATAAAATAATTTTTTGCTTTTTTGTGGCATTTACCAGTTTGACATGAGACAACACTGTATGTCTGTTTAAGTGGAGCCGCAGGAGCCGCAACAAGCCAGCGAGTCACAGCTCAGCGCTGTCTGAGGCTCTGAGGAAGGTGGAACATGTGAAGGTATTTCCTGCTGGGAACTGGACTGGAGGTCAGACTGTCTGACTGCCCCGTTCTTCAAAAGCTGATCAGATAATCCAGGATAAAATAATCCTGTTAATCCTCATCAAGATAATCTGCTTCTTCTTTGTGTCAGATTTGTTTTTAATCCTTAAGTTTTACATTTGTGCTAAAACTACGATCAGAATTTGTTTGACTAGTGTTGATGGTGAGATTATTGTATATAATATTTGATTATACACAATGTGTTAAGTGTGTGAACTTAAGAACCTCTGCCTGCGTCATTCCAGTGATTTGTTGTGTGAACTTCAGATTTGTTTGATTCATTTCATTTAATTGCTTATTTATTGAACATTCCTGGTAGCTCTGTTCACTTAAACACCAAACTGAGGAGAAGAAGTCAGAAGAAAAGCATCACTGAGCATCATGTAGGGTAGGAACTGACTTCAACAGGAACCGTCCTCATTCATGTACACAAACTACAAACTCATTCAACTTTATTCAAGACACACAGCAGGTTCCCACAATGAAAAGCTTTAACTGTCACGCAATGGATGCTGGGAAGTCTACTGACACGCTAGTTTAGTTTTTCATCTTCATTCAACATGTTGAGTGAGATCTCATTTATTTCATCATTTTAAAGTTACAGACTTAAAGTCAACGAAACAGAAAAGCTTAAAAAAAAAAGGAAATAAAATGTGATAAAATGAAACTAGACCTGGACAAAGATAAACATAGATAACATGAGACATAAACAACAGGAGACAGAGTATATAGTTTTTCTCCTTGACTTAGAGTTTTGCTTGTTTTGTCACTTGTAAGTCGCTTTGGATAAAAGCGTCTGTAAATGACTGAATGTAGATAAACACAGATAAGAGACGCAGTCACAGTGAAGCGTGAGAAAACAAGTGAGGACAGAGAGTCATCAGCAGCAGTGATCAGCAACGTTAATCATTATTCAGGTTAAACACACTTCCTGAAATGTTGGCTCAAAACTCTAATCAAAGTTTGATTAATTGATTTGTTTCATTTGGTTTAATAACTAAATATAACAGAGTGTCATCTGCATAGCAATAGAAGTTTATCGAGTGTTTCCTGATAATGCTGCCTGGGGGAGACATGTAAAAGGTGAACTGTTCCAAGCACAGAACCCTGTGGGACTCCAGAACTAACTTTGTAAACAGTGAAGACTCGCTGGAACAAACTGGAACCTGACATCTCTATTGTCAAACACAGCACTGAGATCTAACAAGGCAAGTATAGAGACAAATCTGCTGAAGGTAAAACCATGTTCCCTAATTGGTACAAAGTGTGTTTGCACCAGTGTTGCATTTTGAAGGCCAGTGTTTCTCAGGTGAACTCAGTTAAAATGATGCAATTTATGTTCAGAGTTCAGCAAAGCTGTTATTTAGAATGAGAACAATGCATTTGTGCTTAGAGTTCAGCTGTTTGGAGCCGTATCGTATGCACACTAGTCAAACTGTAAGTGGACAAGACTTTCTTAGTGTTTTATCACATAGGCAGCGTTCTGTTACGAACTGGCTAACGAGCTGAGCCAACTGCAGAAACACAATGAGATCAGACTGCAATTCACAATCAGTTATTAACAAAAGAAAAATATCCAAACTAGCAGAGCAGAAACATGCAAATGTCAGGTCTGAACAGGAGAAACAAAAAAACCCTCAAGAGGAGGAGAACAAACTAAGGAACACTGCAAAGGGCGGCAGACTGATGACAGATTAACTGAACTAGAAACTAACACTGAAACTAACAAACAGTACAAAAGCTGACTGGACTAACAAACTAGAAAAGCTAATGGTTGGGGAAAAGGTAAGTGGAGGGAACAAGGCAACAAACAACACAGACAGATGACACAGTAGCAAAGACCGAAACAAAGGTGACTTAAATACAAAGACAGTATTGATAACACGCCCCGGAAGGAAGGAAACACAAAACCAGGAAATAAAACACAGAAGCTTCTGGGGACACTGCCTCAGCTGGTCGGAGGAGGGAACTGTAACACGTTCAGACAGTGTTGATCATTCAGTCCACAGAGAGGTGCAGATTTCACTGCTCAGTTCATCAGAGCAGCAGGAAAACCAACAGTCAGCGAAGGTCACACAGGTGGAGGCATCGAGTTCATCGGTCCAGTGAGCCAATCACAGCAGAGCAGAGAGTGAACAGCGACAGCAGCAACCAGGAGAAATGAAAATGAACCAGTTGACTGTTCACTGTAATTAAAACATCTGTTTCACACACACACACACACACACACACACACACACACACACACACACACACACCTCTTCACAAAACAATAAAACCAGCTGCAGTTTCTATTTTTTACTGAAGTAAATACAACAATTAAAACTGCTCATTCACAAATAAAAGTTAATCAAAAGTCTGAAACAATACCATCGAAGCTTCAGCAGCTTTTAACTGCTTTTTATTTTCCAACCTACTGTTCGGCTCCTCCAAACGGTCACCAGATAAATGTAAGAGGTCATCAGGTGATTTTCTCTTGATTCTAATGAGAACAAGTCCGTTTTTTAAAATCATTTTCACGCATCGTAACACTGATGCAGTAGTGAAGAACATTGTGCTCAACCACAGACAGAAGAAGCAGAAAGAATTCACACAGATTTATTTGAAGATGACACGTCAGCACTGGAGGAAATGATTCTTCGGTAATTTACTAGTTTATTGTTACTATCTTTACCTGCACCTGTCAGGAAAATGCAGTGAAAGTACATTTAGCAGTTTCCTTCGTAGCATAGTATCGTGTACATGTGTATAAAGGAACGTTACGTGGAAGTTGTTACTGTGATTGTGTGTGTTCTTCATTTAGAAAGTGGAAATCTCTGCGTCCCTATCAGAGCAGAGCTGCTTTCTGCTCGCTCAGTATGTGGAGCACATGGAGGTCTGAGCTGGCTTCGCTTCTCAGCGTGTACTTCACCTAGTTTCTTGGAGTTGGACACAATAACGTCTCTGTAGTGAGGGGTAATTATTTGGAAAATGGCTGGCGACCACACCTCAGCCTTCTCTGACAGCCCCATTAAATGTGACGTGGGTGTGCTGAGCGGAGAATAATGATCTGTGCTCACAGTGGGACCTTTGAACCAGAGGATGTCACTCTCAATGACTCTACCACCATCGCTGACATGTGTGCCTTCACGTCTGAGTTATGTTGGATAATCCCGATCGTCCTGGAGAGAGGAGCCGGTTCCTGAGTGGCGAGCCATTACATAACTGCCAAATGAAGCAAGTGGCTGAGGGAAATTGAGATTTATTTCAGCGGTGGAGTCGGCTGTGTGCTTTGGACCGCAGGGTTATTTTCTAAACATGACGGGTGCATGTTGGTCAGGGAGAGGTGAACAGCGGGCTTTTGTGGCCGGCCTCGGGGCTAAGTGTGTTTAGACTGTGGTTTTAAAAAGAGGACGGAGGCTTCAATGAGATGAAGCGAACAATACCACTGCAGCACGCTTCCTCTTTTACCGCCTCAAACCCAGGGAGAGTCACTGAGGAGGGCGGGGACAGGTCACTGGAACATTTAATCTACCAGCTTCAGTTAAAGTTACAGCAGGAGGAGACGGGAGTCGTCCACAGGGACGGCTGATTCAAATTCTAATTCTCCTGCACAACCGAGCTTTTGCTTTGGCCGATTCGACCTCTGTTAACCACGGGAGATGTTTGAGGACAAATCATGGTTCTGTAGAGCAACGGGCCTTCCCGGCCTCCTGACAGCAACACTACAGCAGTTAAACATGAGAACGCACGTGAAACCAAAACACTGTAATAAAATCCTCAGAGGCAGAAGAGAGAAGCTAATTAAACCCACTGACAGAACCTGGCAACCGCACATGGGTTATAGCTGCTCTACTGCAGTGGTTTGCTAAGATGAACAGCCAATCAGAGCGCTTTCTCTCGCTGATGGGTCCGGCACCCACTCAACAAGATGGGTGCCGGTCTCTGGTTTTCTAGTGCAGCCCCCCTCGTGCTGGTACTCACCCTCTAATTAGAAAAGTACAAATATTTAAATATTAAGTATCAGAAGTACTTCGGTAAATGTCCTGGACGGACACTGCCACTGTTCGTAGACGTCCCTGTAAACAGCCACAGGTTGTGAAGACTGGAAGCTCTGAAGCCACTTCCTGGTCCTGCAGAAGACAGATTTTGGGTGGAGTAGCCCTTTAAAGTGACAGTGACGTATTGATCTTTTCCTCAGTCTCTGTGTTTCTGCTGCCGTCTCCAAGCAAACACACAAACACAAACCCAACTGCATGCAGAGATGAGAGGCAGCTTGAGCCCTCAGAGACCTGAAACCACATCATCATCATCATCATCATCACGTCTGGGATGTTAACAGGCACCAATGTGACCGCTCTAACGATCAGAGAGAAAGAGCAAACAGGAACAGCAGGAAGAGGAAACGGTGGCCAAACGGTTTTCACTCAGGACGCCCGTGCCGGTTCCACGTGCTTGGCTCTGTCGAAGCAGAGTTTGGCTCGGGCCACCACAGACGACTGATCACTGGAGGACGAAGTGAAATGTGTGACTGCTGTTGAAAGGAAGGTGAAGACAGACGCAGATGTCACAGATAACAGCAGTGAGGAGGAAGCACTTCAGCTTCAGAGGATAAACACTCCAACACTTCAGTATCTGAGGAGTTCACTGCGGTTAAACCTGCTAATGGCTCAGTCCTAACGAAGACAAATTTAATACTCAACAGGTTTTTAATCATCTTAACATAACTACACATTTTTATTATTTCAATGAAGTTCCACTAAATTGGTGTAAAATAAGTTTATATTTTCATATAGTTACCTGGAAATTTGGCCCCTGTCACACTGAAACTTTCAGCCAATCACAGTTAATTTATTTATAAAACTTTATTTTGTCCATATCAGTAACTTCTGGTGATATTTTTAGGAAGCAGCTGCAAATACGTTCACACAATCTTTCTCATGCTCTACTTTCTTCCTGGTGTGTGAATGTTTAGTCTCAGGAGGCATTAACCAGTGTGGAAACATAATGAGTTAATTCACTGAGTGTGGGAACAGCAGGTGAAACGTTTCCATCCAAACTGTCAGAAAGAACCTGGCTCCATGTGAGCAGAAAGAATCCCTGAGCGTTCAGACGTGTCCTTTCTGTGCCGCTCAGGAGAAGGCCACCTGCTGCCACCAGCAAAATGTTAGAGCTGGAGTTCGACTGCAGGTCTGCCGAGGACAGAGCGACGCAAGGAAAAGGTCATGACATCACCAGAGCGGGAAACTTTCTGCGGCTTCTCAAACAAGCCCGAGGTGACGAACGCGAGCGCGTGACGTCTGTGCAGCAGCTCGCTCGCCTCACAGAAAGAAAATATCTGCTCCACGTCACAGTTTTCCTCTCTACTGGACCCAAGCAGCATCAGTAGGAACAGTCAGAGCTTTTCCTTCAGTAAAAACACCACAGTGCACAAACGCTCACTAAAAATGTTATGCAAGTCAAAGTATATAAGAAATCTACTGAACCAATGAAAAGCGTGCTGCGGACTGACCGGCATCTCTGTGTGATGGTCTCAGCATCTGTATCTCTGGATTATGTGAATTCCTCTCATACTTTTGTTTGCCTTTAACCTTTCTGTCCCTCAGCAGGTTCCGTCCCGGTGACCCTCCTCGCCTCGTTAAAACACTTCAAACGTGTGAGAGGCAGATGACTGACAGATGAGGCGCAGGACACCCACATTCCTCCGGACCAACTTTCTATTTTTAGCATTTTAAAGTCAGGACACGTTGCTGCCGGCCAGATGTGTTTCCAAACACGCACACCTGTTTATTTAACCACAGCCCCTCAGGATCCAACAGGAGAAATGAAAAACAGCCTCCATGATTCTGCAGTGACACACTCTGGTCTGTGCTTAGTGCAGCCACCATGGGTTTCCCTGTGAAACCCGTTCAGGCTTAGTGAGAAGAATCATCCCGACCTAAACGCCACCACAGAGCGAAGCAGCCGACAAGTGCTCAGCACATGTGGGAGCTCTGCAAGACGACTTCGTGAAGCAGCTTGAGAGACATCACTCCATCACTGCTCCACTAATCTGGGTGTTCTCTGGTTGTCAGAACCAGACCAGACACCTCCAAGCTTCTGCCTCATTCAGTTACTCAGTGATGACACAAGTGCAAAAACAAGACCCAGATTGTAAAAGAGAATTTTCCTTTATCGTTGACTCCTCTTCTGCAGTGTGTGTGTGTGCGTGTGTGTGTGTGTCTTCTGGGTGGCATAATAAACAGTGACACACCTTCCTGTGTGTCTAAGGCCCTTTGAACAGTGCTGACCTGAAATAGAGCTCCGTCTCTCTGTCTGGACTCCTCTCACGGGGGCAGGTAGCCCACAGACCTGCAGGATGGATCCACATTTAGATTTACAATCACTGGCCTTTGTTTGGACTCACACTTCCTGATGTGCCTTTTCAAAATAAATGGATTCTCTGGGAAGCAGCTTGGGATGCCCCCACCAACCGGAAAATTCTTCACTCACACACTCACACATACACACACAGACACACACACGACATGTGGAGTTGTATTTATCAGTTCTTAGCAGATGTGGAGAGAGAGCAGCAGGAAAACTGAACTTCTTAAACAATGAAAACCAAGATCACAGTGCAAGTACATCCAATTTCACATAAAATACAGGATAAAAATATTTCTTATTTCTCTACTGCAGATGATCTTAACACCCCTGTTAATATTACAGATAGAAATGTGCAGTTTACACCTGGACATACCTGACATGAAGATGCAGGCTGGTTAGAGCTAGGATGTGTTGGCTCAGTGGAATATTCCTGAGTTTTTTAAAGATTTATATGCAATAATATGTCTGAAGTGTGGAGAGAATCTTTAAAGGAGGGAAAAAGGGAACCTCCGGCTGTGTTCACACCCAGGCTCACACAGACATTACACAGCTTTGGACTATGGGGTTTGCAGGAAAAAGTCAGTTTAATGCCTTTGCTGGTTGACTCGGATGTTTGCGTTCACACGTGCAGGTCACCAGAGTAAAGTCCAGAATCCAGTGCATGTGTGAAAGCAGCTTTGGTTCCTTCAGAGGATTTCAAAATGGCAGATCTGCCGCATGGCCAAGATGGTGGAGTCCTCCATGTGGTTTCCAAAGCTACGTTCTAACTGCAGGCCTCTGAGATTTGTGTGTGTCTGTTTACATTAATGTTTAAATGTGACATACATCAGACTCCAGTGTGAACTGACCACGGCGCTGAAGTGACCAAAACGTCAGCATTGGACAGTCATCTTGGTTACATCTGCCAACGTATCGACACGAAAAAGATGAAATGTCACTGTAAAGACTGGGGTCTCATTTTTACGACCACATATGAAAGTGGCCCAGGTCTGATAAATGGGATTTAATGTCACTTGTGCTGTTCAGACTGTCATAATATAGCCCTGCAGTGTGAACGCAGCCCTAGTAGCACGAGCACAGCAACAATCCTTCCTGGCACACAGATATTCACACACACAGCCCAGAATTAAGAAAACAAGCCAAGGCCAAAAAAGAGAACGAGTTTGTCACAGGCAGAAAAGTCCAAAATCCAAAAGTCAGTCAGAATGAAATTAAGGGTTTGACCAGACAGACCAGAGGTGCAGCTTGTTTGGGGCAGGAAACAGGTGAAAACTAGGTTCATTTGGCAGGTAGGTGTAAAAATATTCATATGCACTTTCTGTTCTATAATAATTAGTAAATGGTCTTTGTCTGTGGGACAAACTGGAAGAGGGATCCCTCCTCTGCTGCAGTTCCTGAGGTTTCTTCCACGTCTTTTCCTGGACTCTGAGGACAGAAGGTTTTGTTGTTGAGCGTTTTGCAAAGCCCAGATTAATTAAATTGTAGTTGACTTAATCTTTCAGTGCTGGTCAACAGCTTTTATGTGGATGTGAAGCTCTGAACTGCTGCTGTGTGTGAAAAGTGCTGAGTAAATAAAAGTCACCATTCAGTGGGTTGATAGCATGTGAATCATCTGGGCAGGGCCCGAGAGGAAGCAGACATGAATCTTAAACACTGTCTACTGGTATTTGGGGCCGAGCCCAGAGCACAAAGTGAGGGCTTGGTATTTTGTTGTTGGCACAAGCTCAATCTGCTGCCACTTTATGGGGTTTAATCAGTCTGTCTGTATTTGTTTCTAAGTGATTTTCACTGTCTGTTGTCAACAGCTTCTTTATTCATGTGAAAAACACCTGAAGGTAGCAGGACAGCGTCACCTTCATTAAAACACGCGAGAGACAGATTTTACAGCAGCTCTTCCAGCAACATGGAGAAAAGTCTGATCAGAAGAGTTTTCATATCAACACCTTGTATAGTTTTCATGCTCCCAGACAGAGAAGTCACAGTGTGCACAGAGTCTTGTGTTTGAATGAAAAGAAAAGAAAGGAGGATGCACAGAGTAGAAAGTAGGACAGTCGGAGGTGAAGACGTCATAACAATGAGACTGAAGGTCCTGACTTCCCTGAGTTTCAGACATCGTAGACGAGTAAAAACACAAACATTAACTGTGGCCTCATTTGTCAGCTGCTAAACTTCAGACCTTTCCGTTCCCTCCTTCTCTGTGCCAGAGCCGTGTGAAGCCCAGAGCCTTCCAGACGCTCACTGAAACAAACAAGAGTCCAGAGATGTGAGGTGGTGGAAAGGTGCAGGGTGTTTTTCATTCTTCTCGTGTCCAAGCCGACGTGTTGATGTTAACACTGGACGACGTGGAGCCTTTAGCATCTGGATTAAAAAACAGAGAAATCTAAAGTAGCACCCAGAAGTGGAGCATGTTAAAAACTACACTGTGAACACGAGAAACAAATGTGGAGCGACGACAAACAGAAGAACAAGTCTGAGTGTTGCGTTCGGCCGTCCGTTCTCACGGCTCTCATTATGCAACAACTGAGAGCCAGTGTTGATGTTCCTCTGGAAAAAAAACCAAGCAGCTTCAGGGAAAGGCAAACAGGCGGCAGGAAGGCGATCTGAGAGACGGGAGTTAGAGAAAGCTCCACCTGTCTGAGGACACATCTCCTCAGGAAAGATAGCAAAGCTCGTCTTGTTTTTTCTGAGCCCTCTCCAACGCCTCATGAGATCTCGCTGAAGTTAGGAGCGTTTGAGAAAAAGCAGGACTCAGTGCTGTTTTGTCTCGACTTTAACACGAAGCACACGCTTGGCTTCTGACTTAAACGCGATTTCACGGACGCAGACAAACATCTGAGAAATCCTCAGCTCAGCCATGAGGTAATGTATGACGGGCTCTGCCCATCGATCGACCTCTCGGCCTCCGAGCTGCCACGCTCTCTGCTGACGTCAACTCTCAGAAACCCTGTGGAAACTTCATGACTAAATGAAGCGTATAGGCTCCACAGACAGAAATATGAACAGGCCTGAGAGAAAGACGAGGGGAAAGGTCACACTGGAGGAGATGTAATCTTTTTAAACCAGCCTCATGAAAATGCTGCTGTTTCTATGTACATTTCATACATGCAGCTTCCCACCTGCTCAGGATAACCTTTGCTATCTGGGCACCTGTGCATGGCTGGTCCACAGAACAGCCTGTGAGGTTTAGTTGGACTGGACTCGGTAAACAGGCCAAAGGGGCGAGACCGGGCTAAAAGAAAGGATTTTTTTAAAAAGGTAAAATGGTAGGCCAAGGGAAGCGGGAACTGGAATAGGGGTATAAACTGGATGCACTTCTGGGTTAGCCAAGGTAACCACAGGTGGCAGGTGAGCATGACTAATGATAATGGGAATGTGTAACCCTCCTAGCGTCCTAGCCAAGAAGAACATAGCAGATGAGACGAGCAGGAAGTAAAGACTTTTCACAATAAAACATTAAACTATGTGTAAAAGTCCCCTGTTATGTCGGCAGCTGGTTGACTGAATGCACCCAGTGCTGGTTTCTTCTTCTACCACAATAATGATAAGAAATCATAGTAACAGTAAGGAACCATAACAACTATAAGGAATCACAGGTCATTTTATACAAAGTTTCAGTTCTAATACAACATTTCTAGTCAAACTAGTTTAACGTCTCTAATTAATCTACATCGGTGATTATGCAGCCAGTTAATCTGCAGCTACACTGACTAGGATGTATTTAATGTGGCCTGGGACAGCAGTGAACATCCAGTCCAGTGTGCACCTCTAGTCCAAAACATTTTCACGTGACTGCTGTCAGAATATCTGTAGGTGAGGCTGCTGCAGAAATGCTGTGATGATGAAGAGTAAACAGCTTCCTCTCATTAATCCTCAGATAAACACACAGTCAGCGATGAGGACACGGCCAATTCTAAAAAAACTTTATGTGTGTTCACAGTTACTCTTCAGGGGTGAATTAAGGGACGTGGGTTTGCAAACAACAGGTCATAAAGACGAGATTAATGATGTGGACGGGGCCAAAACTCTGAGACACATTATGTCAATAAAAGGTTCATTCAAACTATAAAACTGCGGCTGCTGAAATCACGTGCACCGAGCTGTGACACAGTCCAGCTGCTGTGTTCAGCTTTGCTTTCACAGGAGCCTCAACAAACTGAGGTCTTGACTGACTGATGCATCGGCTCTGTGGCTCTGCAGGTTTAAATATTTACCTTCACCTTTTGTTTCCTGCACAAACACAGAGAACCAGCAAAGCTCTGCAGCTCAGTGACCAGTGTTTGTGAAAATCAACTAACAGATGATTTTTTAGGTAATAAAACTTTCTCTGAACCTTTTTGAATGTCTTGTTTTGTCAGCGCCACAGACCCAAACCCAGCGAGATCCGCATCTGAACTGTCGGACTCTGATAGCAGCTGCTGTTTATTTGTCCTTTGACTGACGCTGTCGAAGTTTGCGGCTTCTCAGAGTTCAAACTGAAACGTGAGTCGATCTCAGCTCGTGATATAATCAGTGTTAGAACTCTCTCCTTTGCTTATCTGTGATGGTTCCCCGCCCTGCGCTGATATATAAGATCAATAAGGCAACGCCCAGTGGGTAAACATTTGGCCGCGGCCCCTCGGCCTTCAGGGGCCC
>OMLM01004021.1:206826-237446 GCA_900302695.1 Helostoma temminkii | reverse complement strand
CGACCTGATGGGAGTAGTGAGAAGAGAGAGTGACCAGGGTGTGTGGGTTGGTTAAGGATCTTCTTAGCCTTTGACCTGCAGCGTTTGATGTAGATGTCCTGCAGGTTAGGGAGGGTGGTTCTGATGGTCCGTTCAGCTGAACGGACCACCCTTTTAAGGACTAAGAGGTCTTTCTTAGAGCAGTTTCCCATCCAAGTGGTTAAACTTCCACACAAGATGCTCTCGATGGTGCAAGTGTAAAAGTTCTTGAGCACCTTGAGGGGGAGCTTAAAGTCTCTCAGTCGTCTGAGGAGGTACAGACGCTGTCTGGCCTTTTTCACCATGATGTTTATGTGATGTGTCCAGGACAGGTCTTGAGAAATAGACACTCCCAGGTATTTGAAAGAATCTACTCTCTCCACTTCAGAGTCACTGATGAGAAGTGGGTGGAAGACCCTCTGCTGTTTTCTGCTAAAGTCCACAATCAGTTCCTTTGTTTTGCTGATGTTCAGCAGGAGGTGATTCTCCCGACTCCAGTCCTCCAGGTGGGAGACCTCCCTCCTATAGGCTGCCTCGTTGTTGTGAGAGATCAGTCCCACTACCACGGTGTCATCAGCAAACTTTATGATCATATTAGAGTCTGAGGTGGCTTCGCAGTCATAGGTGTACAATGAGTACAGCAGAGGGCTGAGTACACAGCCCTGAGGGGATCCAGTGTTGAGGATAAGGGGGGATGAGGTGTGGTTGCCCAGCCAAACTACTTGTGATGCTTTCTTATGTTCTACTGCGCTTCTGTCCTTCCGGATACCAAAGTTATAACGCATCATTTATAATCATGTGACTCTCTCTGCTTCAATGAGCTGTAAATAAAACAATGGATTTCAGCAGTTATGTCATGTCATGCCTCCCGCACGCTCTACCCGGGGACCACCCTCCTCACCAAAACCAAATGTTCAATTTCCCTCAGCGAGAAGGCTAAATAAAAGAATCAAGGTTTTGGAATGGCCTAGCCAAAGTCCAGACCTCACCCAGTTGAAATGCTGTGGTGGGACCTTAAGAGAGTTGTGCATAAGCAAATGCTCCAAAACCTTAATGAACTGTAAAGAATAATGGTCCCACCAGCTCAACAGATACCATCTGCTTGCTGTTCCAATCTGCTGACTGCAAAAATGCTCATCACATCAAATCATCTACGTTGTTCAGTCCATGGCAGAATATCCTGATATACTGAATATATTGATAGCCAAATTCAGCCTTCAGACACACTGCACCTGCATTCCTCCAAACCTTTAGTACTGTAAAGATGTATGAGGGAGATGTTCCCTAATGAATTCTAAGAGGCCAGGTGCTAATACTGTGTTAACTGTAGGTAAAAAAAAAAAAAGACATCAATAAAGCGGGAGGGCATGAGCTTCATTGGATAGCTAATCAGTGCTCCTCAGGGGACAGTTCTAAATGAAATACAGAGGTGAATATAATATCCATCTGCTGTTTTGTTGCATGAGCAACCTCTCTTGCAGCATCACCGCCAGCCCTCTCAATAATGTTTATCATTTTATGGAAATTATCCAGGAAATATTACATACCTTGACTTAACCTTTAACAATTGCAACATCAAATTATCATTGCCAACTGACTTTATCAGAGGTGAGGTGGATAGATGTCTGTATGATGAAGAACAAAAAAGAGGATCCTGCTTTACATAAAGCTGTCATGATGGACGGCATCAGCCCTGCGGTTTAGAATTAATGGTTAAGATGAAATGAGTTGTCTGTCTGGGTACATGCCATGCAGAACATAGCTGCCATTAAAGTGAGAGGGCAGGAAGGCAGAATGTTTTTTTTTCCTCATTTGTCCGACAGTGTAATATGTGCTGACAAGTTTATTGCCAGGTCCCATCCTTGAATGAGCACCAATTACTGTGGCAAGTGCTGATAGTCAGTGGGGCCATGCCAAAGGAAGTTTATCACATGAGGTGGGGGATATTTTCAGAATGAGTCAAAAAATGATGTGGAATGATTCAGAGGGCAGAACCAATGTACCAGTGGGAGGTACCAAATGTAGATGGAAACTCAAAAATATGTTTTAGGGATCACAGCTGTTTGAGATTTTTCTTGTGTTTAAGATTAAAATAATCAAACAAATGCATATAGTGAAAAATCTTGCTAAAACAACAAGTAACTGTTTGTTACACCACCCCCTTAGATCTGTACCTTTGCTGCGCCTGTCAGGCTTTCTGTTTTCATTTGACATACAGCTTACAACTTAAATCAAGGGTTCGTTGTTTAAAAAATGTCCAAGATTTTATGCACTCTGCTTAAAGAGATACCAAGAGCTGTATCAGACGGTAGGCATATGACTCAAATGGTTGTTTCCTTAGTTGTGACAATGAGATTTCTGCCAGTTTTACTTGGGATATATGTTATATGTTTCCTGCAATCAAATTCACAAAATATGTTGTCTACAACAGGTAAGATAATTGTTTTTTCTGCAATTCCGTGCCTTTTAAGAATTTTCAAAACCTGCAAATACCTTATGAGAATATAGTTTCTGTGTGGCTTCTACACCAAATAATTATTTTAAAACAAGAGCCTTGTAAAAGGGTCTTTAAACAAGACATGCTTTAAATAACGTGTTTGGAAAATGTTGTTTCACATGCTAAAGAATGAATATGATCTGGGAGGTGCAGCTAGAGGAACAGTTGTGCGTCTTCAGAGATTAGAACATGCAAAAAAACATAAGACTGGCTTTGCAGTGCCTTGAGAAAATTTGCCTCTTTAAGTGATTTCTGACCCTTTGGTATCACGGTTTCCCTGGCACTACAACTAAACAGCCTTGAATTTGGTAACCATAACAGTGTACACTATTGGTTCTCCAGGCACATTTTCAGCTGCTAATGTTGCCACCAGCAGCAACACCAGTAGCTCAACAAATATATATCCACAATCATTCTTTTCCTTCTAGAGCATTGCCTCTCCGATCTGGTAATAGGCTACTACTCTACCTGGCTAGCTAGCAAGGCAATGTCGTTCAGTGGTGTAATTTTGTAAACATACTGTTATTATCATTGCAAATTGTTTGGGTAACAAATTGTTGTACATTTGTTGTCGTTGTACGCCAAATAAACAAGTATACCACCTACAAGGAACAGTCACGACTAAAATAAACACTGTTAAAACTAACAGCAGTTTTGTTGACCATCCACGCCAACCTTGTCACATGCATACAATCACTGTTTGTGGAAAGTTGTTTAGCAAGGGTTTAATTACAACAAATGCAGAACTTGAAAGACTTGACCTATGATTGTCCCTCTCTCATCTCCCCTACATACTTAAAACTTACCATGCAGGTAATGAAAGGGACAAAGTTATTCATGCTGCTCCGTTTATGCTTTTATGTCTCAGGTATTGTAGACTATAATGTACTGTGCATCCAGACGGTTGAGCTGCTGACTTAATCTTTATTCAGTTCAGTTAAGGCTAACTAACTTGAGCTGATGGTAAATGTTCATTAAAAAGCTAAATGAACTGGACAGAACTGAATGCAACAGAACTCAACTGAACTGACTTTGAACTGAGAAAGAGAATGAGAAGGCTAATACATGCGGCAAACACTAGTATTATACTTATCCAGTCTGGTCACATCTTCCTGCAAATTATACTGCTTATTATCTTTGAGCGCTCTATCATAGCCCTAAATCAGCCTGAATTATGGGTGCACAGCGTCTGCCTATGACAGAGCAACACTGCCAGGCTGTGTGACAGCCAAAGAGAACATCATCTTACCCCTTCCATCTCTGTCTGTCTCAGTTTCATCCTCTTTGTTTCTTACATGGTCTGCCAATGCATCTCTCCCTCTGACTTAACTGCTCTCTCCCTTGATTCTCTTTATCTGCAATTTCAATTTTCTACTCATTTAAACTTTGCTCATTTTTCCTTATCATATTTGGCTAAACTATTTAACCTATGAATTCTCTGTCTCCCAGGCTTTTTACATATACAATACTCATCATTTTAATTATCACTGACATACACATTTTGCTAAAACACAACAAGAAATATAAGATACTTTACTCATTTAGAAAAGTTTCCATTTTTATGGTGATGATTAGTGAACTAACCAGTTAGCTGATGGATCAGATAATGCATCATTACAGTTTGGTCAGATCTTTGTGTCAGTTACACTTTAGAGTAACACAGTCATTGTATTGTCCTTATAAATCTATCATAGGGCTGTGCAATATTGACTAAAAAAATAATATCTGGATATTTCTGTTGTGTCAATAACAATATGTAAACAACATTTTTCTTAATTATTAAGAAAAAAATAATTGATTTGGATCATGCATTTTTAGGCAGCTACTCTCGCTGTGACCATGAAATAAATAAAAAAATAAATGCTATGCCACTCATGCATAGCGGTTGTGCTGTTGTGTTTTGTAAAACAGAGCATTTTATTTGGTCTCTGTTTAAAGAGGTCCACAGTTTTGACATTACTGTTTGGGCTTTTGGCGACAAAGACACATTATTAGCACGCCTGGGAGTGTGAGCAACAATAATTTGGGAAGAATCTAAACATTGTGATGCATCAGCGCACTATATTGACACAATTGATTACATTGATATGGCACGCCAGCCCTAAACAAGAGTACTAGGAGGAATGTTGTGCGAACTGATGAAACATGTATATACAACACTGTATGTTGTACATAGGCCAATATTCCTCCTTAAAAGGTGTGTTCTGTAAAGACATGAAATATTATACTGTATTTGAGTGTTATCTGAGGAAGCATATTAATATTTGTGAAGTTCATATCACATTTTAGCAATTAATTAATTAATTAATCAATTAATACAGAAAAGCACTTATTCCTGAAGGGTTTTCTAAACTATATTTTGAAAGTAATAGTATCAAGTTGTTTACCCAGTATAAAAAAAACTCACTAATCAGGAACAGGGTCAGGATCAAAACAGCCTTATTGGGACTCCCTGGAACTTTATTAAAGCTAAGAAAAAGAACTATAAATATAAACAAATGCAACTGAAGCCAGAAACGGAAGATACTGTAGTGGAGAAGACTATAAGCTACATGCACTGTGCCAGTATCTCATAATTGAGGGATATTAAGTCATAATTATGATATACTAAGTCATAATAATGAGAGCCAGATTTCGTAATTACGACTTACTATATTGCAACAATTACACTTTTACAGTACAGTACCTGAATACAGAGTGGCTCATGGACACATCTGACGCAGAAGTTGACAATTAAAAGACATGGTGACACTGTATAAGAGCAGCGGAGACAGAGCACAAGCTGATCAGATTCCACATGGCTTTAGTTTGTCATGGGCATGTGTGTGCCTCAAGAAGGTGGACCTGGCTTTCTATAAATCACGTTGTACTGGTCTCAATGCCTGCAATGCCTGCAACTTGAATCCAACCTTGGGCTGACACCACCCAGGGGAAGGCGCGTCACTAAACCCAAGATACTGTAGGGGAAGAATGGGCACATGCAATTCTCGGAAGGAGTGCAGAACTAGGTATAACACTTGCCCATTAAGACATCACAAAGCCAGGTGCATTTAAAATGAATTGTCTCAGCCCAAGAAAGAAATAAAAGCACATTAAGTAAGCCAAAGTCAGCGCCATTGCCTTTTCTGTCCTCTCAAAAGTTCATCAATGTTAACGTTATTCCATTTAGTATCTCATAATATCTCATACATACTGCCTCCAATTTTCCTTTTTTTTTGTTGAATGCAATGTGCTTTCGTAATATGTAGCAGCACAGCAGAAGAATTAGAAAGCAAAGGTTGTGTGACCGGTTAAAAGCGTGAGGATAAATGTGATTGAATGGTTCTGTAAATCATTTCATGCAGGTGTTTATGTCTTCTGTCAGGGTTAACTGATGACGTATATAAAATCACTGTATTTACCATACACACAATGACTAAATGTCTCACTGTCTGAGCATTTTAAAAACTGCTATGAATGAACAAAGCAGACAGATGAATAGACAATTCACCAAATCAAAAATCAAACCATATGACAGTCGTCACAAAGCCGAATCAAGTCACCAACTAGCTCACAGGAGGAGTCTTAAGAAAGAGTGTCCTCGCAGACGCATTTTCTGGAGTTTATGGCGTTTTCTTACTGGGGACTTTTACTAAAGAGAAATGGAGATCAAGTGCAGCAGCACAAGTGACCCATTTATATTTCTAAATTTTAAAGAAGGCTAAACGCAATCTTGCTGTGTAATTAAGTGACAAAATATCTTAACAACATGAAAAGGAAATTAGAAAATTAGAACTAACCAAGGGATCTCAATGGGCCAAACCCCTTCTCACAGTTTTGCATATTTTTGCAATTTTCAGAAATTTGACTTGCAGAAATGTTTCTGTGTATTCCCCAGCTCGGTGTAACCTGTTACATCAGGATGAATGCATGATTAGAGCTCAGCAGTTTTGCTTTTTCCAACTAGCAGTGGCAGCAGTCCCTAATGATCAGCCTTAAACTTTACTTATGCTGATTGCATTAGCATGCACTGTATCCCACTCTGTTTTAATTTGACTAAATTATGGAGTCCTCAGTTTGTCAGTGTGAGCTCAATGAAAGCTTAGATCTGTCAAAGTGTTTTGCAAGGAAACAGTCATGGTCTACATTACTTGATAATAGTCACTATCAAATCAGGGGAACCCTTTTTTTTTTATCTTAGTACCAGTTAATGATCACATTTAAACAAACAAGCCTCTTAAATAAACAGTGTTAAGATGACTGATATGTCTCAGCAATTTAATAGACTCTTCTTTTCTCAAGAGTCTTTTCCATTGTCTGAGATTTCGACTAGCAAAGGAAGAGACAGAGTGAGAAATTCCCTTATCTCCACTACCATCATATTCTTTAAGGCCCATGCACTGGATGATGAGTGTTCCATATAAAAATATGTGGATTTATATGAGTTGGTCATAGTGATGATGTTCTAAGTGTTATATCTGGGTTGGGTGATGCTGATAACTGAATGTACACCAGGTTTTATGTTATATAAGTACTACTTATGTATATTGACATCCCCGATTAGGCTGTAATGAAAATTTCTGAAAAGCACTCAAGCAGCATTTTAAAGGCCAGAAATGTTTAAACTATTAAATTATGCAGAATAGCACTTGGTGTATTTTGAATGAAAGTAACTGATTGCTAATAGATAACTGATAAACCCATAACACTGTTCATCTTTGCTTATGTTGTTCCTGCCAAAATGGCAGCACAAACACAAAGAGTCATGGGACATCCAGAGCTCTATAGACTCATTAATTGAACAATGGACTTGGTGGGAAGTAGATGCAATAGTCTCACCTATAACAATCCCCCTTACACCCATTAAAGTGGGTTGTTAATGTTGCCTTCCTGGTGGATGTGTAATGTGGTCTTGATTTTTCTGTGGATAGATTAAAGGGCACCACCTCTGCTGAGGGATACGTTATTTGCACATGTATGGCTTCATGCACCACTCTCTCAAACCACTGAGGGGAAACCTGACCCCTGACAAAAAAAACTGTGAAGGAAAACAAACAGAATGAGGAAAAGAAGGAGGAGATGTAAATGAAGACAAAATGTCCTACAAGAATTTCCATTGCTCATCCAGGTCAGTCTCTACATTACAGGAATAAGACAAAAAAAAACACATGAAAATAGAAATTGATAAGAATACTAACTTACATAGAGCCAGAATATGGGTTATGTAAATATATAACCGCATCACATTTAGGGCACAAAATACAGTTTACTAATGCAAGTTATTTCTTAACGTCTTTGCTAAACTGATGTTTTGCCAAAGGATTGTTGTACACTTTTCATTCTGAGCAACCTTGGGCAAACCTACAGTTACATTCACAGAAGAGACAACTGAGATGCCCAAATTGTTTCATATTCTGTCATGTGTGAACTGGCATGAGTGTATGTGTTTTTGTGAGTTAAATTAGTCAGCAGGATTAGTGCCACTCCTGAGGCAGGTCCATATGGCACAGAGCTCGGCTCAAAGGCTGGCTCCACTCATTAACATTCCCCTATCATAAAGGCCAAGGGGAATGTACAGACCAAAGTGTGGGCGTGTGTCCTGATCCTCTACAAAATCAAATCATCATGCTCTTGCATAGAGCAGACACAGGTGACACTATGGATACCTGCCCACTCTCCCCTTGCACACACAGTGGTTTCAACATATTGGGACCTAATAAGCCTGTAAATAAAATCTAATAGTTATGTTGATGAATGCAAACATGAGCTAATTTGATAAACATTGGAATGAGAGGGGAGGGAGGGGGGAGGATCAATACTCAAAACAGTGTGTTGCATTCCAAAAAGGGTGTCTGCCATATGCTTGCTGTTGAAGAGGCAGCTGCCCCCAAAGCCTCGGATTCCATGTTTTTGTGGTTTCGTGTCCTGGCGCCAGTGTGATTCTGTACTAATTACTATTTTGGAACATGAAGAAAAAGAGGAAACAGACACAAATGGAGAATGATTTATAAGCGGAGGAAAGGGGAGAGAAGAAGAGGGAAAAACGTTCAAAATGTACACTAGGAAGACTTTCTTTTCATACTTGTTGTGACTACATCATTATTAATCTTAAGGATGCACACACATTAAGGTCAGTGAAGGACTGTGTTATTGTTTTTAGTAGTTTAGTTTTTACAGTAAAGTTGACTGTATAGTGTTTATTTACATTATTATTTACATTTAATCAAACCAATCTTTTTCTAACATTAACCAGTGTTTTTGTTAAGTAAACCTAACCACAGACAGGTGTGACAGTCGTGCATTTTGTACACCTGCAATCCACCTCAAATCTGTTGCTATTAAAGGGCCCATTTTTATGCTTTTTTGTGATTTTATCTCCTTTGTATATTGTTGTGATGTTGTGTGTCCATGTTAAACACAGCTAAACCTCAGTTTAATATGAATGTATGTTAATACATTCACAAGAAAAAGCTTCATTCTTCTCTGTATACTTCCACACACGTTATAGCAACTTGCTTTGCAGCAGACAAATGCAAATAAATGCTTATAATCCAAACAATAAAGATTACCACAGTTGACAATGGCATATTGGCTGTAAACACTTGTCACGTGTATTACATACCAGCTAGTGACACCGTATGGTGACGTATAATGGTATAGTTAGGGGTGTCTCATTTCACATATTTTCAGCCCTACTCCTTACCACTCTGTTTCAAGCGGCAAGGTATAGGAGTAGGTGTAGGGGAAGGTGAAGTGGTAAGACTGGGAAATGGGATTGTTTGATGTGTGTAATATGAGTACATTAAAAGGTTTTTTCAGCCAATCATCTGTGCACATTTTGAACTAATTTAATTCCATTAGATGGAGACTCTATAAGGAGCAAAGGGAACACACAGAGAAGAGAACATACTTAAAAGACTAAGAAAATCATTGTGGCACACCTGTAACAGTAATCTGTTCAGTACCTCAGTTTTTTACTTTTTCAACTCTTTTACTACTAAACCACTCCCCACACCTCCCTGCTGTTTCCAGTCCTGAGGAGGAGACGAGGAGAAGCTACTGTCCAGCAGCAGCTTCCTTCACTTTACTGTTGCGCTATTTGTTTTTGTGCACCCGGAACCAGATCCATTTCTTTTTCTTCCTGTTTCTTTTTTCTTGTTCTGGGCTTCCTGTTCCCGTTTCTCTCTTAATTTCTTTTGTATCTTTTCTTTTTTTGTCATAGTCTCCACCTCTGAATGTCCAGTGACATTTTCTGACTTCTTGCAAAGAAACCAGAAACAGTTCCTCCAGTTCTGTCTTTTCCTCTTCCAGTTTTTTCTGTTCTTCTACCAGTTCTTTCTTTTCATCAGACAGCTTTTTCTTATGTTCCTCACATCTTCTGCAGTCCTCCATCAGTTTGTCCTGAACTTCATGCAGCTCTTTGTTGTCCTCTACCAGTTTTCTAGTTTTCTCCTGCAGTCTCCTGCTGTCGTTGTCCATCTATGTGACTCTCGCCCCACAGCTCTCATGTTTTACTTCCAGCTTCTCGACTTTCTGATGCAGACTGCCGTATTTTGTCTGCCAGCTTTTCTCGCTAAAGGTGTTTTCAGCTTCAGTCTGGGGTACCAGCTGGGGATGCTCCTGGTGGGGCAGGGCATGTCATTGTCATGTCATTTCTGTCTCCTCTGCTCTCTGTATCACACATTACGTAGTTTCCGCCACGCCCCACTCAGAAAAACTGTCTGTCAATCACCCCATAAACCTAGGGGAAACACTGGCTTTGTCAGTATTGCGAACTCTCACACAAGACGCATCCAAAGGAAACAGCCAAATAAGCTTTAGAAATGCTGTAGCATCATAGTACTGACATATTGGAATAGATACTTTATTGTCATTGTACTCAACAAAATTCAGATGCACTTCCAGGATACAGACTAATAAAAATAATAAATCAACAGGTTATAAAATATATACACAATGCACACACCAACATTTATTTAAACAAACACACACAATGCCAACATAAGAAAAAGAGGTAGATTAAGTTCAAAGCATGTCTATATTGCACTTTTAAAAAACTATTGCCCAAGCAAAACATTGACAGTGCTATATTGGCTTTTGGGGATGTGTTTTGAGTACATATTTACACTAGTTTCATTTGTAGATTTAATTTTAAATTGCCCATCAGGCTACACTTAATACCGATAATGACAAAACATGTTTTTAGAAATGTTTGCAAATATATTAAAAATAAAAGATCTTTGGTTAAATGTCTCTCCCTGTCGCTGAGAAGCACAGGGACATGCAGACTGCTGAATGCAGCAAAGTACAGAGAGGTCCTTGAAGAAAACTTTTCATTTATAATAAATTTCACTCCATGCTATTTTACCATTTTCTCCACATTTGTAGTTTGGGTTGTTTTCACTTGTTTGCCTTTATAGGTAAACTGATATATAGAGGCAGACAGAAGTCAAGGGCAGAGAGGCTCCCTTTTATTGTATCAATTAGCAACTATACGTTTGCTAGTCACGATGTACAAATATAAAGTGTAACTGACTCAGCAACCATAATTTGCACCTGCATTGAGTCAATTTAAAAGTCAGCATTAATACTTCTTTCACATCCACTTCAGCAGCATATATTTACTGAATGCCCAACCATTCGTGAAAGATGTGGTTCTCTAAAGCACACCAGAAACTTACAGTTAACACTTAACAGAGGCAAGAAGACCCTTTTTGACCTTCAATATAAGAATCCCAGAAGGACCTAAAATTCACTAGGCAGAACCTAACATTATTATTGCATCTTACTGAATCCAAAAGTTGTACTGAGTTTGACTGATACATCTGTTGGCACTGTGCTACCATGTATGATATGAGACGGGTTGTGTATGTGGGACTCTGGGAGCTCCCAGACTGGGCTTTCAGAATGACCTGTGGTGTAGTTAGAGAATGGATATTCGGCCCAAGCGATTTCAACAATAATTTGAGTGAAATTGGAACTCCACTTCCCTTCAGTTCACTAACTTGACATAGAGGACATTTGGTGACAATAAACGCCACAAGACTGTCAATGTGCCCTGCACATTCCTAACGCTGTGCTCCTTAAATTACCCTTTTCAGTATTTAGTAGTAGTAGCAGTAGTAGTAATAGTAGTTTTTTGCCATTTCTTAAATGAGTTTCCATCCTTGTTTTCTCAATGTCATACTGTATCCTGCATTAATCTTATTTACATACATTTAATGGCAAGAAATAGTAGGATGGATACACTGGACCCCTAATTTTACTCACAAAAACAATGCTACAAGAAGACCACTTAAGCACTGTCAATGCATTTGTCTGTGATAGCACTAGACCCAGTAAATAGTCAGGGTGACATATTAAACAATGTATCTGTAATAAGATAACTTTATTTAATAAGAAATGTCAATACAAAGAGAAGCATGGAAACTAAATATCCTGTTTTCTCTGTCCAAGTCAGAGATTACATTAATAAATGTTTATGTTACGCAGTTTTGGAAAAAATAACTACTGCCATTTAAATATCTGATTTTTGAGCTCTCAAATATAAATACTGAAATGTCACTAAAATCCCCTCAGGCAATAACAAAACCTACACCTCGCTAGCAGGAAAAACGACACAAAAGCTACAGTACTTTTCTGGCAAACTCGGTGTTAAATCACTGTAGCAAAAACATATACAGCAGTCCCTGTTTCTTCACAAGATGAAAGAGTCTCTTGAAAATGTTGATTTCCATAGGTGTTGGACAAGCAGCACTGGTGATAATTCAAACAAAAGGTTGTAGGGGACAAAAAGGAGCAGGGAGAAATAAGGGGAGCAAAAAAATGAAGGCACTCTTGTTTTGGAGGACATTTTCTTTTCAGAGAGAGAGAAAGGGCTCCTCTCCTCTGCCTCAGTCGTGCCCCTGGCTGTGCCTGTGTTTAGCTGTGGGAACAGACCACTTGGCAGCACGTTCTGAATAGGGGGCTACGCTCCTTAGTAAGAGGCTGTCAGCCCACAGGCTTTGGACCACCTCTTACTCCTTTTCACTCTCATCTTGTTATTTTATTCATTCATAAACACACTTACCACATCCCTTCTGAGACTGTCTTTATCTGCAACTTTCTGCTTACTTGTTTATTCACCTCTGTTCCACTACATCTGTGTTCTTCTGCTGTCCCCTGTCATTTTCCCTCCCTCTAATGTTTTCTTATGAAGCCATGAAGATAAGGGGAAACCCAATGTGTAGATCTTTGTGGGTAATAATTAGTCATCTTTTCAGCAGCTCTCCAGACAGGCTGCCCTGGAAGCTGGCCTTGGTGATTTGGAGCTGGCTTGGAAGGCTGGCCCAGATTCCTCTTTCACTCTTCCTACTACTGGTTCAAAACATAACAACACAGACCAACTCTGTTAAACTAGTGGTGTTTTAAGTGTCCGATGAAGGCTGTTTTATGCCCACCCATAGAGATGTGGGGCCCTTTACTTTAGCCAACATACCTCCCCTCCAACGGGGTCCTGAGTTGAGTGAAAATGGAGGGAGGTGGGGTCCATGCAGCAGCCATTAATGGACAATGGGGCTTGCCTCACAGATGGAGTGGTAGGTTGTTTGTGTGGCTGAAAAAATAGGTGTTTTTGTGCAAGCATGAGCATCTGTGAGCCTTTGAATGAAATCATGTGCCTTGTTCTCTCTGTCCAATAAAACATCAGTGATGAAACTTATCTTACAAAAGCTCATTTGGAGTAATGAAGCACGACTGAAAGTTGATAAAAATATTGCCTTGAAAAGCTCGGTATAAAACAGAAACATGTGTTTTTTATTTTTCACAAGCGCTCTTTTCAAACAGGATATCACTAATGAGCCAGAGGGCTCTTACATGAATGAATAAATTAACAAACAGAAGCTCCTATTACATGGGAAAGAAGAAATATAATAGGGAAATCACATCAGGGGAATACATTCAAAATAGGTCAAATGTGCAAAAGTATATTTTAAATGTTTGGACTTAAAATTAATATATTGTTATAATGTTAGACTGAAAAGTCATTTAAATGTTCTTTCACATAAACACTATGTTGTGTTTCAAGATCATCATGTTCTTACAAACACTTATATACACGTGTCAACGTTTGCCTCATCATTTCCCCAATAATATCTTGAATTAGCTCCAGTAAGCATACAAGCCTGTTAGCTCTTGTAATCCCTTTGCTCTACACACTAGGAGGTGCGATGTGATGTAGGTATCTATCTCATATTTCCAGGGACATTAATAATGAAAGTGGTCCATGTATATTGCAGGTTCTCACTTGGAGTGTTTTGAGCATTCTGCTTTGCCATGATCTGTGGGAGGACAAGACCCCATACTGCATGAACCATGCATAATCTATGAGCTGCCATGTTTGAATGGAGATAAGGATGACTGCGCTGTTGAGCCGATCTCTCTGACTACCACATCAGTGAAGAATTACACAGGCTGATGGGATGTGAGGATGGTCACTGGTTGTGTCTCAGAGATTTAAAGTCTACTTGATCAACAGCAGGAAAGACTGTGCTGTAAGGGGCTGTAGTGTGAATTAATGTTTATCAGCACTCTATAACTGCAGGTTGGAGTCAGTAGTTTCAAACGTGATTATAACTGTTTTACATTCTATAAGAAATGAAGTAAAAAAAAAAAATCACTGAAATTTCAGCCTTTTAAAAGGATAGCTCAGATGTTTTTCCAACAAATAATATGTAGAGCTGTAGCGATTAGTCAACAAACTATTTTGATAAAATATGTTTTTGTCAAAAATGTCTCATATTCTCTTCTTTGTCAAACATGAGTTTAAACGTATTTTCTTTTGGTTTGTAAAGATGCCTGGAATGGGATGGACGCAATATTTTTTTTCCGCTGTTTTCTTGAGATCATGAGTTAATTATCTTGCTATCACACACTGGTCCGATCTAGGGTCTCTATTAGGAGGACGCAAAGCAAACTAAAGCACCAGCTAGTGGATCTGCAGGGCCATAGCAGGAACTAAATGCTACAATTGTCCTTGCTGCTCTTTCAGCACCACAGAGGAGCGTACATCCATCTCTTATCGTCCGTCAATAACCTCTGACCTGGTCTGGACACATGATGTTGTGGTGTAGCCTATTTATTATTATAGATAATGTTGTTGTGGCTGTTTGAGTTATTTTGTGCACCAATGTGTAATTAGCCTATTACATTATTATTATTTGGACAGTAATTCTTAACAAGGGGCTGCAGCAGCCCCAGAGCGCATATTCCTCATAATAATAAAGAGATGATATATCATAATGCTAGAGACAGTGATAACTCAAAACTGTGTTGCTCTCAGTCTGCTCTCAATCCAGATGTGTCAGTGTTTTCATAAAGTCTAACATGATCTATGTTTACAAAGCCCTCAAAACGAGCCAAAACAAGCCAAAAAACTCATCACATGTTTCACATCTGAATGATTTAAATTCTACTATTATATATTTGTACATATTTTATAAAATATAATAAATGAAATATTTGATATGGACTATGATGCTGCTAAAATGATTAGTAACACTTCTTTAATGATAAACTAACAACTACATTATTGTTAGTAATGATAATAAAATAAATAGCTTTTATGTGCTTGATGTAAATGTAAACTATTTAATATTAAAGTACTTATGGACTTGCTCAATTGTTATGGATGGGTTACCACACAAAAGGAATACTAATGCTAACTTCACCCTGGCAGCGCTAATGTACACTTGTTGGCGATAAGTGAGCTGGTACTTGACTCTGGAGCACGGTGCAACTGAGCCAGTCATAAAGGGCTTTCAGTCCCTCTCCAAGTATAATATTGTTTAGTAGCATAACCCTGTTCCAGCCATCTCAAGTAAGTGTGCTCTATTTAAAGTTCACTGTTCAAATACAACTTCTAGTGCCTTTTTTCGTGGTTGGTGGAGGAGATGGTGTTGATGTTAGGTATTAGTAGTCTCGTCTAGTCACTGAGTGATAGCCTGCCAGTGGACAAAGGGAGAAGACAGTTGACAACCCCTGTTATAGACCAAAGGGAAGAAGTTCCTTAACGGTTAGATGAGGAGCAGAGTCAGAGTAGCGAGAGTCAGCACACAATGCAGAGAAGTGAGAGAAGAACTTAACAAGGGTGAGGAGCAAAAATGACCAAAAATTAAAAAGAAGCAAAGGTTTGAAAGACAAGCGGAGCCAGAAACTGGGACTAACCAGGGCTCATCTGTATTCTGTCCCTGTTCAATGAAACACGGCCTTGGTATTCATACAAGGACATTATCTCTCAGCTTCTGCTCCAAAGGTGATCAAGATTTCAAACTCACAGCAGGAAGTAATGGAAAACTTGACTACTAAAGGAAACAAAGTGCTACAAAAAGACATAAAACGCATCAAATCCATATATGAAAAGGGCCATGCATGCAATTTAAATCCACCAGACAAGATTAAAACCTTTTCAATCAGCAGTAATTTGTGGCAAAACAATTGCAGCTGATGATGGTAAATTGCTTGCGATACTAGATTGATAGCTGGCAGCATAGCAACAGTAAATCAGGTGTGGACATTTAATGGTAATTCCACATAGTGTGGATGATTGTTTTGATGATGCTGGTTTTACTCCAGAAGGGTACAGCAGTATCCCCAGCTGTTGGCACCGCTTTGCACTGGCCTCAGTTTAAACAGCAACTGCAGCTAGGTACTCTGGGATGCTGACTTTGTCTCAGCAGGCCTGATCTTTGAGCACAGCAGCAGAGCCAAAGAGCAACAGCAGGTTGTTCTCAGTGGGTTTACAGACAAGAATGTTCTCCGATTTCAGGTCTGTGTGGAAGCACAGTGCTTCAGTGCCTCTTTATATGATGCTCACATTCCTCCTCTGTGATGTCCTTCAGTTTTCGCATGCAGTAAAACAGTTTAACCCTAACCCTTCTCAAGCAGCAGTTATGATAACTAACCAGAGCAGCAGAAAGTAATTTCTATATCATGGACAATAAAAATTAACCTTTTACAAAGAGGTCGTTCCAACCTGCTTACAAAAGGAAAACATGTAAACTAGAGGAGCTGTTTGCAGCTGTGTGTAGAAAAAAAAACTTTCCACACCACTGTTGTACTGCCTGTGTACAGTGTAACAGCAGCACGATAGTTTGCTAATTACATCTAATGTGTCAAGATTCCTGTCTCTCTTTTAAAACCAGTAGAGTTTACAAACTTTTAACTAGTCTACAGGTAAGTATTACTGTGGCGCACATACAATAGTATACATGCGATTATTCTTTTTTCTCTTTGCTGCATGTGTTTTGTTGATCTATCTTCACCTTTAAATATTAAGGGACATCAAGGGACATACTTGACCAAGTCAAAGTTTTAACTTATTTTCAAGTCTTGTGTGATTTTTGCCATGTTAGGAATCACTGTCATCTTGGAAAATTCCTCTCCCGCTCCCGCTCTCCCTATTTAACAGTGAGAGTCATATCTTCAATCAGTATTTAGGTTTACAAACTATAAAACACCCCTGCCCCTACACTTCCTACTCTCCTGCAGTTCTATACCAGCAGGAGCTCTCCCTCCTACGTGCTTGTCGAGCAGCATGTTGCAGTGTACGTACATCAATCCAATAACCCCTACACTGCAACATAAAATACTAATTGTACAATTTTAAGTTGTTGTATAGAAGTGTACTTAGTTTTGTTGTATACAACAAAACAATTTTGTGTAGGCCATCTGCAAAGTAAAGCAGGTGGTATAAAAGATTGGAAACTATCACATTGTATTTGCAGCCAATTTTAATGAGCCTTTTGTTGATAAATGTCTGAGCCACTGAGTAATTGTCTCACTTTCTGAAAACAGTGCAAACACACACGTTCACACTTATTCCCGTCCAAAGTTTTACCTCTGTCAATCCTGCTGACTGACTGATCGGAGTAACGACACAAGAAAACAAGGTTCAAGATCTGTTCAGATCACTTGTCAGAATACACTCATAAATCCTAACTCAAACTAGCTAACTCTCCTCTAGTTGAAACAGTCTGACATCCCAGGCTGTTAACAAGGCATCCAGCCCCTCCATCCAAAAACAAACAAGCTGGGCCTATACAAACATCAAGAACTACACAATGATTCACCTTTTGAAAACCACTGTGACTATCCGCTGAATTACTGCAAACTTGTACATTTTGGTCACTTCTTGAACTTGGTCAACTTCCTGCTTTCTCAGTGTGAGTCACTGTTTTATTTTTATCTCAGTGAAGTAGGATCCCCTTCCGACTCCCTCAGGTTGGGCTCTACAGGAAACCTCACAAGGAAGGAGAGAGAAAGGGCTCCTCCCTGTGGTAAGACTACGGCTGTCCATCTCGATGAGAGCGTGAGAGACTCCTCCATAGCAACAGTCCTACATAGCAACAGGCTCTCTGAATAAAGATAGCCTTGGATGCCATTCAGAAAGTATCTTGCATCTCCACTCATTAGAAACAGAGGACATTGTAAGGGAGAATCATTTACATACTCCTTAGCAAATATTCAATGGTCTCTTATGCGTACTTAGTTTACACAAGTGCCTACATGCCGTCATGTTGCAGAAGTATGACATTCACTCCAACAATAAACTATTAAAAGAAAAAGCCAAGTGCCGAATTCCAATTTATGCTAGATAGAGAAAAAGAAAACTGAAGCACATACTGTAGGAAATCTACCCAGAAGAGAAACGGCTTGCATAGAGCGTTCAAAGACGTAAGATTGCATTTAAATAACAATACCTCCTGGCCCCCTCCGGTAGAAACGTCTCAACCAAGAATTTGTCACTCTCTATTTGAACTTTTCCCTTGTCATTTCCACACTCTCTATGATGAATCATTCAAAATGCTGAGCTCGAAATGAGACCAGACAGGACAGAAACCTGCCTCATAGTGAGCTTGCTGCAGCCAGCCCAAGTCCAATTTCAGTCCAACAATTCAGTACTTTGATCAGTCTCTACGGCTGATTTAGGATGTCACTACTAACTGTCTATCACTCCTACGCAGCCCCTCCAGGAGCAGCCATGCCGAGCATGCAGGCATTGAGATGTGCCAAGAAATCAAGAGCAGGGTGGTAGCAGAAGTGGTTGACTTCCAAATCAAAAAAGTAAGTCTTCCCTGTTACTATTCAAGCAGACATGAAAATATTGTAATGTAAGAGTCTGGTTAGGGGTGTTCGATATTGGCAAGTAATTCTATCTCTATTTTTCAGGATTTGGACGATAACGATATGTAGATGATTGTTTGCAACCTAAAATGAATAAATAATGAATAAATGTTCTTCGTTGTATTTTCTCAGTCTAACTAATGGTTTATTAATTGCCATTTAAAAACAGGAGGGTGCAACTGGTGGTGTTTCTGAAAGTCTGTAGAGGTGGTTATTAGATTATTAAAAGCACTACCTGATTAGTGGATTAAAGTTCTTCTGGGACACTTCTGTCTGGTGGAAACACGACCATTGACTAAAGAGGAAGTGATCAGTTGATGCTAGCCACACTAGCAGCGCAACTTGCCACAATGTTGATAACATTCATTCTTACACAAATAAATCTGCATGTAAACACAGTAGGCAATATCGAGGTCGGGAAAATGATTAAAGTCAAACTGACTGAGCCTGGGCTGTCAAATTATCTTACAATAAGTCAAAATGTTTCTGATTACACAACATGCTTCCATTTAGAGTAATATAGTATGAAACACTCCCTCGCACACACACCTGACACTATATTTTGAAAAGCCGGAGAGCAAACCTTTTAAGTGTTAAGTGACTTTTTAAATATAGAATATCATCTTAACACCTTATTCCTTTAATGTCTTTGAATATTGAATACCGTTTTAAGTCCTATACTCCACATGAAAAATTGTAGACTTTGACCAGCACATTGTGTCAGCAAGGCAGGGGTCTCTTTAATGCTGCACAGCTCAATCAAAAGACAATCCTCCTGCCTCTCACTGTCACATATTAGCTTTGTTGCTCTTGGTTCCCTGTGGTCATTATGTGACTGGGACATGTGCCTGTTCTGTCACACTTTGAACACTCCTATTATAAACTATTTGCCAGATTTATCTGTCTGATGTGTTTACAGTTATGGTTTCAAACAATGTAGTTAATGCTGCAACGTCACAATGTCAAGTATGTAGGGGTTAGATGCAATATGAGCAACACCTGTGAAATCTAATGCAATCTCATGCTGCAGCTCTGCAAGAAGTACTTAAAGGTAATGCCCAACTTGGACTAATCTTTGCTTTTGGATAGATTAATCATTAGTCATTTGATAATTCAAACTTCTCAAATGTGAGAATTTGCTGCCTCTATTTGTTGTACTGTATATGAAGCTTCTACTCTACTCGTTCACATTGCATCTGTGTGTGCTTCTCTATCATTTCGGCTTTCCCACATCACATCCATTCATTTACATCATCATCATTTGACAAATGATCTTTCTGGTTGTAACTCTTTAAATAGCACTGTAAATATTCCTCTATCTTTCAGACTTACTACTGCACAACCACCTCCTCCAAATCTCCACCGTAATATCCATGAAGTCCAGGGACAGTGTCCAAAGGTTTCTATCAACCACATGCCGCCTCTGCTCCATCACCATTACTAATGTCCACGCTCCTGTAGACTCCTTTTGCTCCTAATATATAAAAAACATGGCAATATCCCCTTGTGCTGTAGGATATTGTGGATATTTTCACTGTATACTCGTTAACTAATTAACTGAGGAAATAATCAGATGAATTTCTGAAAAAGAACAATTAGGGTAATTATTAGTTGCAGGCTTGAAGTGTGTGATAATTTTTAGTAATGTATGTAAATCAACTACCAAAGCTCATTATTACTCTACTGTCATGTACTCTTGCCTGCTCCAGGGTTTGCAGACACAAAGAGAGGTGGGAGGACGTCGGAGGGAATGCAGATCTGAATGCTTCTGTGAGTAGAAATACAGCTTCACTACCTTGGGGAGCTCTTTAGGAATTCTTGACTAAGTTGTAGACAAAAACAGACATTTCCTATCAGGTTATCAAGTCCCTTTGTTTTGAAAAATTCAAGACCATCTTCTCTGCAGAGACATTCTCTTGCATTTCATTTTTGTGTTTCTTCCACTCTCAAATGTAAAAAAATGACCTGAAGTGATAATAAAAAAAATATCAAATTCCACTGAACTGAGCAATCTTTGATTTAAAACAAGAGAGCAGAGCAGTCAAAAACAGCATGATGTTTTGGTTATACTGTAGTTTATAAGCATATTAAAAAACCTCATACAGAACATTTAATATTGCTTTTATTACAGAATATTGCCTTCGATGAAAGAGCATATGAAACCATTTATTTATATAGAAGCCTGGCAGGTTGTACAGGTCCGGAAGTATTTGGGCAGTGACAGAGTTTTTAAGAATTTGCAGTTGTACGCCAATAAAACAAACAACCAGATTGTGATAAAAGTGTAGACTTTCAGCTTTATTTTAGGAGGTTTCAAAAAACATGGCTTGGAAATACAACAATACATTTTAAAACACAGTACCTCCATTTTCAGGGAATCAAAAGTATTTGGGCAATTGAGTGACAAGACGTTAACTGACCAGGTGCGGTCCACTCCCTCATTACTTGAAGATAAATTAAGCAGATATAAGGTTCGGAGTTGATATTTGGTAGTTTTTTGACCAGAGCTACCAATATGAAATCCAGGCAGTGTTATGGCATTCACAAGTATGGCTGCCAGTGGAACAGGCTCACTGGTGTTTATTGATAATGTGAATGGTTACAAAACTAATTGTACCACACTTCACAGTGCAGATTGATAATGGCCCTAAACATACTGCAAAAGCAAGTCAACAGCTTCTGAAGGCTTCAATTACATCTTGATTGTTTTATTTCAAATCCATTGTGGTGGTGTATAAAGGCAAAATCATGAAAACTCTGTCACTGCCCAAATACTTCTGGACAGCTTGTCCTTGCTGACAATGGCAATAGAGTCTGCTAAAACAGCAGTGTTAGCTCGTCAGTTTCACACTTCACTAGCTGTCCTATTTTCCGATAGTTTTCTGAACCTTACACAACAACTCCACCATCGTTATTCAAACATCAGTCACTTCTCACTGTTAGAAGAGGGCAACAATGTGCAGGAAGACTGACGTTTCATATTTAAAGAAACAAGAAATGGCACAATAGAGCATTTTCATTCGACTACTGTTGCTCAGAATCCATAAAGAGTTAGAGACTGTCCTGTACTTGACACTCATTTGTTTTACTTTCACTCATGCGGCATTCAGTTATTCACCAAGGAAAGCAATTTGTTTGCAACAAAGTGCACATGCACAAGCAAACAGAACAATTCAACACAAAATAACAGGGTAGAGCATTCAACGCAAAACAAATTTGCCTATAAAAACAGCTCAAAAACTGAAACTGTCTAAATCTATGTGTATTACTATCACATACGCATTACACAAAGGTGCAAAAAAGACAACTAAGAGAAGTTCATTTAGCTTGCCACATTATAAATAGAATGGTTGTATTAAGAAATGGATACTCAGTACTACAGGATGTTTGTGGCGTGTAGTCTGACACAAGGCTCAGGAGAGAAAATATTGGGGAGAGGGTACAAGCGCCACAATGTCACTTCCACAAAGGAATCAGGGCGTAAAGTTAAAATTGGACATTATGCTGTATGAGGCTGTGCAGAGTCAAAGAGGTGTTTGCAACGGTATGTGTGGACTATGCTGCAGCTGACATATGGTCATTCTCAGAAAATGAATCTTTAATCTAATTGACCTCATGAGCAGTAGCTGCCTCGACATGTCACATATATTGCAAAAATGATTAAGGCACATAATTTAATAGCAGGTAGACAACATATTTCTTACTCATGAAACATTAAATTGTGTTGATAAACAGCAGATGATCATGGGTCAGAAATAATCTGGGCTTAAGGTTGGCAGCTGTGTGGAGAAGCTTCCGTGTAAACCATATAGTAGGCACTGTGCTGTTTTTATTAAATCATCATGAATTATAGCAACGCAAGCTGTCCTCTACCTAATGCCTTTGAGTTCAAATATTCTTCTAATGAAACATATGGAGAAAATGTAAAACGTGACCTATTGTTTGAGTCACAATAGCAATGCTGAGTTTCCCTTAAAGCTGTTATTACAGAAAAATAATTATGTTAATGGGCTGTGTGCAAACACTTGTGTTTACATTTCAAAAGCCATTACACAATAAATTGTGTAAAACTACAATAACATCCTTAACTTGAGGCCCAATTTGCAGGGAGCCAATTGGCAACACCACAAAAACAACACCAACAACCTGAGGGAAAATACAGTATGCTTGAAAAAAAAAAAAGATTTCAAAACACATTAATATAGAAACATACTGTATTTCACCGCAATGTGAAGCAATGACATTAAAGTATTATCACCATGACCCATTTGCAAAACAACAAAGATTGTTTAGTCCAGACATTGCAAAGAATTGTTTTGCAACCCAAAGCCAAATACTACATATAATAAATGGTCTCAAGATGAGAGCAGATATTGTTTCAAAATAAGTGGATGAATAAGTTTGTAACCGTACTAGTATTACATCTGTATAGCAAACCTAACTATGCAAATATTCACATGTTTAATAAGGAAAGAAGCCATATATTGTTGCTAATTTTTATTTGCCAATTTATTAGCACATGCCTTTATCAGCAATTAGCTCTTTCATATTAGAAAAAACTTAGGCAAACTTAAAAACCATATTTTGCAGATGCATTTTCCAACCTGTTTACAGACAAGTGGAGCAGCACACAATTAATCAATTCACGAAAAAGTGATGATTGAAAAATCATTTTTGTGTGTTTGTTTTTCACAAAAATGTGATCTATTTCTCAAATGATAATGATATGTCTGCATTTTAGACAGTTTGTCATGCAAACTAAATATCTAATGGTTTTGGTGAGAAGCTAAAGCCTATAGGGGGCATTTCAACTAGTGATATTTATTTAGACCATTTATTCAGACTACGTCAGACCAAACCTTTATCCAAAGAAATAAAAAAGTAATGGTAAAGATAGGAAAATTTTACCTCCTGAGTTTTCTATAATAGCTGGGTATGACGTTATAACAGTAGGAGTCAAATGTAACGTAAAAAGGCCAAACCTGGGTTAGACACATAACAACAGACACAACTAATTATTACCTTTTCCTGGAGAAACCAAGCCAAAAAATTACTGAACCTTTGATATAAGCTGTGGTCCAGAGCTGCCAACGGGTAGGACATGAAAGAATGGTTCCTCCTTGGTGATACTACAGACAAAGCCAAAATTATCAGCTTCAACTTAACCAACTAAACCAATGAACTTTGTGGGTCTGCTAACTTTACAAATGCTACATGAGAGACAGCAGTTGAGTTTAAGTTCGTTTTCTTGACGTTGGTGAAGTTTACAGAGCAGCAGGAGGCAGTGTTGTCCAGAGCTGAGATCACATTAGCTAGCTAACCTAAACAGCCCGCCAAATACAAGGTTACCATAATTAAGGTCTCAAGACCAGTGGCGTGGCGTGAGGAAAGTTTTTAAGGAAGCCAAGTGTCACTGCATGTACAGCCAATGTAATGTAACCAGATGAACTATTAGAGCGCCTGCAGAATCAGGATTTACGGTGATAGCTAAAAGGACAGATTCAATAATGAGTAAAAGAAGCAGTTATTTAAATATTTGCAGGGTACATGTAACAAACACATGGACCAAGCACATGGTAACTTCGTTGTCTAAGCTTGGCATACACATATACGTACTGTACTGTATGTACTGTATATATTATACAGACAAAAACCCAGAACTACACAGCTCTGAACAGTCTTCTGTGTTGAAACAACAATAAAACAACAACTTAAGCGGAGTAAGTGCAGCTCATTTTTTCCAAGCAGGGTACAAACAATATTAGCCCATCAGATATCCCACACACAGCTATATGAACAGTTCAGTTATAGGAAAGCCGCAGAGAGAAGGCTGTGTGCATTTAACTCACCCTTCTAGAAGAGGAAGACCATTCTCCTGCCTTTTGTAGTGGTGAAGTGGACAATAACCATGTGGTAGGATTAATCCCATTGGCCTTTAGTTCCTCCACAACAACAGGGTCTATGGATATGTATTATTGTTTTAGCTGAACGTTAGCGCTACCAGCTAGCCACTCTAGCCTTTGGACGTTAGGTTTCCTTGTTAAAAGTCAGAATGCCTCCTTTTATCTCCTCCATACGCCGCTCTAGTTTTGGCGTTGGCCTGCCATGACATTTAAATTTACAATAAGTTGCTGCTGTAGAGTCAGTTTAGTTTACCAACCTCCATGACACTTGACGATATTTCCAAAGTTACCGCTGCAAACGGCTAATATGACGTTGACCCCAGGCCGAGATCTGATTGGTGTTGAAGCCAAAGGGCGACTGGCTTCCCCGGCACCCTCCTGACCAATCACATTTTAGCAGTGGAACGGCGATTAACTCATTTGATTGGTTAATCTTTCCGTATTTTTTCACCAATAGGGCCAACTGCTACCTGGCCTCCTTTGGGGCATGATATTAGTGATAGGAGTGCAGTACCGTGTTTCACCACACATTCACCACCGAACATTTAGGGGGGCGCTGCTTCACTCATTCTGATATACTCAGGTATCAAATATATCTATCTCAGTTATATATAACATGACAGCCAGTGATGGCACAGAGGAATAACCGAAACTGACAAAAAGGGAGCGCTTTTATTATTATTATTAATTGTTATTTATAACAGTTTGAAAAAAGCTTGGCTTCCCTTGGCCTCCGGGAGAAAACGCCACTGTTTAAGAATATATATGATCCCTCCTTGATTGGAACCACCGGTTCGTTTTCGTTTGTATATCTCGTGTAAACCCCCTAAAATCTGTCCTGCCTCAACCCTTTCAAAATGGATACTTTTCATAACACAATTTCTTATTTCTGCTCCATTTACTTTGTCCCAAAGATGAAAGAAAGCATTGTTTTTTCTTACATCACCCAGTAAACCTAACCTCAGTAATATTAAGCATGGTCTAAAAGGACCAGGCTTTGAGTCTAGATCACATGTAAAGAGCTTGAGGTGTATTGGTAAGCTCCTGCCCACTATTTACCAAACTAAAAGCGATGATAGTGTTTGTTTCATCATATCTTATATTATGATGATGACAAAGTCCAAAAAAGTCCCATGTGACACCTTTTTTACCACCATTTTGATATAGACACAATTTCTATTCTATAAACTGGCTACCATTCAAATTCAGCATCCAGTTCAAGATGTTTCTGATAAGGGCCTTGCATGTTCATGTTCCTGCCTACTTTCAAGAGCTACTGCAGTCTTACATCGCCAGTAGAAATCACAGGTCCTCTGATCACAGTTTGATGGTTTTTCCTCACTCCAGGCTCAGCAAAAAAAAAAAAAGCTTTGAGGTTGTAGATCCTCAACTCCACTCTCCCCTTGGACCTAAGATCTGTGGAGACTGTAGATGCCTTTCAAAAGCAGCTCAAGGCCCATTTGTTTAGAGTATGGTAATTTAGTTTTTATATTGTTTGTTGTGTCCGCAGCATTTATTTTATAGCTTTCTCTCTTGTATATAATTTTGGACATCTTGGTCTTATATAAATAAATGTACTTGTTGGGCTTTCCTAAAATCTCTCATATGCATCATTAGTAAAGAGTCCGCAACAACCATGTTAGTCAAACCATCTATTTTCTGTTTATGTAAATAAGATAGATAATATATATATTGTTCTGTTACAGTTTAGGGTGAAGACTCTCGGTTCAATAAAGCAATCCACAGCTTTTTCCACATGAGATAAGCAAACGGACCTAATAATGTTAACGATGACTCTCTTCTACTGACCTGTGCCAGTGAGTCAGCAGATACTGAAACCAGCTTAATTAACATCATTGATTACACCTGCAGTTTTCTTCCAATTACATGCCACAGTGTCAGCCATGAGATGACCTTCTGGGATAAAGGACATTCAGAGCTACTAATTAGCTATACACACACACAGATATATATATATAGCTAGCATGTGAGCTAAAGCCATAAAGTCTTAAAACTGTGGCCATCACAATATTCTAATTAAATTGATTGTAAACCACAGAGGTGCTCTTATAAGGGTCTAATTGTTGGCAGGGATATTGACGTGTGATTTTGCTGTTTTAGATGAGCTGGAAGGTTTGTGTAAAAACAAAGTACATTTTGAAGTAGTTCATGTCAGATTGAGTCTGTTTTTTCTCTCTGAGAACCAAAAAAGGTGGAAGAGATCATGCCTCGCCATTAGCTATGGCCCAGCGAAGTCTGTGTTCTGTGTGTGTTTCTGTGTACATGTACACGTGTATGTGTGGGTTGTGATGTGAACCCCTGCTGCTGCATAACCCCACTGTGTGAGATCTGACAGCACCCACTGCTGTCTCTATGATAGGATAAAAGAGCATCTATGTGTGTGTGACTCAGATAGTGAAAAGAAGCAGGAAGTGGCTAAAAAGATAGAGAGAAACTAAAGCTTTTCCACAGAAAATAAATACATTCACTCAAGTAAATGTGTCTTTGAAAGTTTATCTTTATATGCGTGAAAAACGTCACAAAACACACATCCGTTCAACAGGCCTCGTGATATCTGCTGGACTGACCGATTTGCAGTAAAGAAAATTAAAGGTTTAAACTAATCAAAAACCATAAATGTAATTTATTCCTCAGTGCCATGTTGAGTCAAGTAATGGCACCATGGGAATCTTCCAATATCTGTCTCAAAACATGACAACATGAAGGCACCAAACGTTTCCTTAGTTAAACTGTCAACATTTTTAACATCTAAAATGTTATTAAATACACATTAGGCCACACTTCAGTATAACAGGTGAACGTTTAACTCCTTGTTTTTATTTAAATGACACTTTTTAGTAAATAGATCCTTGAAAAGCTATTAGCAATTTCCACTTCTTCAATAGTTAATTATGGATTCAACAAGGGAATCCATAATTACATATTGGTTCTTAAGTGTGCTTGACTTGATGTGACTTCACTTGGACTTACAAGGATTTCTGAGAGTATCCTCATCACTGCAGCCATGGGGAAACAGGAATTTATGGAACGGGAAATTACTCTTGTTAATTCCCAGCCTCACTTGGCAGACATACAAAAGTCGTACTTTTTGCAAACACTGTAGTTTTAGCTATTGGTACTGTAAGATATCCCAAGGTTAAACTGAGCAGGACAAATATCTTTAAAAGAGAATTAAGGCAACCTCCCAATACCTAAATAATAATATCACAAGCCACTAAAAGCCTTGAAAATAACCAATCATGAGTGGACAAGAAAAGGCATTAGCTATGTGAACTTAGTTAGCAAGTTTTCTAACGTGCCACAGTAAACTACTGGTCATACAAAACAAAGTTAGGCTGTAGCAGCAAAGCTCCTGACTTGAAGGACACAAACAGCATTTATGAATTAACCTTTTCATAACTAAGAGGAAGATTTTATTTATGATATTCTGGGCTATATAATGCATTAGCATTTCTCAAAGTAAAGAGTTCTCCCTCTCCAAAGCTACTCAGGATAACCCCTGGGAGCATCTGTGTATTCTAGGAGAAGCAGTGCTACAGAAAACTGCAAAAACATTATTTTACACGTTCCCTCCTGAGAACTGCAGCCAGCTACCAGGCTGGCACAGATGTAGACAGAGAATCTGAGACAGCAAGTGTCACATTCCTCCTTTTAATATAGTACACAGTGTTTTGCAGTGCTGCGCACTGTGCATTACAAAAGTCTAACTCTGAGTGAGTGAGAGTTTCTCATTTGGATAAACCTCTGCTGAAAATTATTTCATTTTTTGAGGCACGCGGTTAATAATGATGAAACTGAAGATTTACAATCATGAAAAACAAATTTGTCGCGCTGCTGTAGTTATTCTACTTTCATTCATCAGGACAGAGGAAAGCTTGGCCTTTGTTTTTCCTATTAGCTCTTGTGCCAGAGTGCATAAAATAAATACGATGTATTTACACATTGCAGTGCCAAAGAAGGAGACAGGTTTGCATTTTTAAGTCTTTGGATTCACACCAAGAAAGTGGACAATTGTTCGTACTTAATCTAGCATGCAGTGTCATATATACTGAAGTAAAAAAGCTGTTTGCTTTGAAGTGTATCTCAACGTGCGCACAGAGCAACGCTTTTATGATGCATGGCTGTTGTGCTCTGCAGTCTGTGGATGACTCATACATCGGAGTATCAGTGTATACAGCTGAGGGCAATGTTTGTGTCTTAAATCACATTCAACAAAAACCTGACTGATGTTTTCATCTCTGCTAACCAGCGTGTTTTGAATTTCAAATCTTTGCTTAAAAATCTATTAAGGTTTTACTCCAGGTGGTGATGCATGGCAGGAGACACTCAACATCACTTTCCCCCCATTGACGTCTGCGTTTCATCCTGCTGGCGTAAATGAGATGATTACAAACTCCAAGTAAATAAATCATTAGTCTGGAAGTTATATAACAGGTGCCTATGATATAATATGTTCTTAAGTAAACAAGCCACCGGTAGTGCTGATTGTTGTTAATGAAGTGAGAGGGCTTATGCTGATTACTGATTGGTTGCATTAGTACAAGAAGAGGCTGCATACAGAGCTTTTCAAAAGTACGCCATGCTAAAACCAATTCAACTCTCACAATAAATCCTGACCTCATCAAGCTTACTTGTTTCCGGCGCTGAATTGAATTGCTTTGTGACGCAAGTGTAGACTTGAACGCGTCTCAGTATAAAGCAATAACATTCTGCATTACTACCAAAGTACAGCCTCTAAGATGACCATGAAATTGAATAGACACCACATTAACACAAACACTCAACATCGTAGCCTCAGTGGAGGTGTAATGGTCTGCATTAGTTTTAAATACATGAACTGTATAGTGAGTATAAACCTTAAAAGGTGTTTTTCTTAAAGCTGAATCTATATGAAGTCACCAAACAGGCTACTGTCCACAGAACATGTTATATTAAAAATGACACATGAGTGGAAAAACACAAGGCAGAGTTAAGGCAACGTTTACTTTAGGAAAGATTGTGACTCATGTTGTCAAACAAAATGAAATCCAGATTTGGGAGATAATTTTCATTAAAAAAAAAAAAAAATTCTTACAGTTTGCTAGTTTCTCTCTTTTCTTGTCAGGATAATAACCATGTGCTTCTAAACCACTGTCACACTCTTACACACCTCAGCTTTCTGTTAAAAACTATGTCCAGAAAAGATTCAAGCACATGACCGATCAGAGTAGCAGCAGGATTTAAAAGTTCAGCACATTAAAAACATACTAAAGGCAACATATTCTTCAAGTGCACTGCCTACTAAATGTAACCTTGCATGTGTAAGATACCAAATGAGTTTTACAGAATATCCACAAAGGTTAGGAGAGCCTACTCCTTCATGCAGGCAGGTAACAAGTCAACTCTGGAAAAGGGTCATTTGAACCAAGGGGTAAATATTCAGTAGTAGTGGGCCACATGTAGACTGTCAGTGAAGTGAACAGCAGCTACAGCACTCACTTCAAACACACTGTCATCTTTAAAACGCCCAACTCAGTCCTTGTACTCCGTGTACTTCTTGGCCGAACCGTGCACCTTGTTGGCGGGATACTTCTGTCGGTTTAGAGCCATTTTGCGGATCACTGCTTGGGGAAGGTCGACGCGACACTTCTCCGCGAGTTCCACCAGGTAGATCAACACGTCGCTTAGTTCGTGTGCCAGCTGCTCCCGCTCCGTGTCGGTCCAGTCCGGGAGACCCTCTGCCACCTCGCCCCGCCACTGGAAGAGCTCCGACACCTCGCCGACCTCCCCGACCATCGCCAGCAGCAGGTTGCGGGGCTGGTGGAACTGGTTCCAGTTCCGCTCGTCCGTGAA
Organism: Helostoma temminkii; assembly: GCA_900302695.1. Taxonomy (NCBI): domain Eukaryota; kingdom Metazoa; phylum Chordata; class Actinopteri; order Anabantiformes; family Helostomatidae; genus Helostoma; species Helostoma temminkii. The sequence continues at coordinate 207,035 of OMLM01004021.1, read as the reverse complement.
CTCCGCTTGCATCCGCCGAATATCTTCAATAGTGGGCTCGGGGGTGAAGGTGAACCTCTCCGGCTGCACCGTCTCTCCGTTCTGCAACGTGGACTGGCACGACGCCTCTGTTACTGCTCCGTTATGTGACTTAGCAAAATCTTTGTAGCTGCCGTTTGAAGTGACGGACATCTCACCTGTAAATCCACAGGTTTCCTTTCCGTTTGTCG
>OMLM01004021.1:180148-206779 GCA_900302695.1 Helostoma temminkii | reverse complement strand
AAAAAAAGGGGCAACTTCACGTCAGTAAACAACTTCTTCTAGCAGCATGTAAAGAAGTCCCGCCAGTTGTCAGCCCGGAAATGACGCGGCTTATGACGGAAACCGGAAAACCCTTGACACTGGGCATTGTAGTTCTGAACTAAATCTAGCGGCGTACACGACCATATTCATTGTCACTTAGAAAACTACATCTCCCTTGTCGTGTTGCTTGGACCCTAGAGGACAACATGGCTGCCTCCTCTGTTGCAGCAATTGAGCTGCTACATAACATGAATAAAAAAATATTAATATTGTATCCACGTGTTTCTTGCGCGATTAGACGAATAAGCACCACAAACTCACGATGTCACAGTCAATCGCAGCTGAGAGCAAAAAGGTAAGAGAAGATGCTAATGTGGACATAATTTAGGAAATAATTTAGACTTGACTTACTGTTTGTAAGAATTAAATGTCGAGTTGACTGTTAAAAAGTAATGAACGAGTTAGAAGCAACGACGTTTCTTCCCATTAACATTTCCCGTCATAGTTAGCAAGGTAAATATAAGCTGTGGTGAAATTGTCACTTGTTTTTAAGGGTTGAAAGTCACAGTTTGGTTGGACCGCTATCTTGCCTTGTAACTAACGTTACATTACAACTACAACTACATTTTTACCATCAAGTAAAAGAGCTGCTGTTGCTATGTAAACCTACTGTTGCTACGCTGCAGTGATTACAGAGCATCAGTTCAAGTCTGTTATCAAAAGCAGAGGTGGCAGAAGTTCACAAGCTCAAACTGAAGCCAAAGTACAAGTACTAGCCTAAAAAGTACTGCAACATACAGTATGTGCTCCTTCAGTCAAAGGGGACCTTTGCCAGTTATCAACTTGATTCCTATGGTTCTAATGTGTGGAGTAGATATGGATGGCGATAAATTAACATCTACCTTGTGAAAAGTTTCTTGTGAAAACTCCTCCTAATGATTCACCTTTAGTTCTCATATTACCTGGTTTCTTGGAGGTTGTGGTCTTGGGCAAACTCCCCCTACAGCACTCCTTTCAGATGACAGCATCTAGATTTTTCTTTTAAATTAGAAGCAGATATTTAAAACGAGGAAGATGGAAGTTTAATACCATTCGAATTTATGGAGCCATCCGTCAAACTGGAGCCATGTGAAGCAAGTTAGCAAATTCTTGAAAATTTGCAAATTGGTGAAGTCACAGTACTAAGCACATACTTTAAAATGTGAGCCTACTTTAATCAGTAAGAGTTACTGATTAAAAAACATACAACTAAACACTTTTTAAACGTGAATATGATGCTGTTGCTAACGTGAATAGGCCTCAATGCAATTATGTGTCTAAACCTATGTTGGTTACACATTTGTTTTTTTTATGCAGTGATGTAGTCCAGTAACTTAGACCATAAATAAAAACTGATAATGGGTAGTGGTATAGTGGCCAGTCAAAATATTGAATGTCATGATATTATGTTATGTGATACTGTCGATGGTTTATATAAAAAAAAAAAAGCTATTGATTTATAATTAACAGATTACATGCAAAGCATCATTCAGCAGCACCATGAAAGTGGTCTTTGACTCACTCAAGGGGTCTTGACTTGTTATAGGAGGTGAACACGTTCTTGGGCAATAAATTGAGCCCACACATGCTATGTGTGTGTGTTTTTCACACACTTTGAATAATGGGCATTTAATTAAATAAAAGTCAGAGATATTATGTACTATACTGAGTTTTAGTTGTTGGGCTCCAGTCTTCAACAGTTAACCACCAAGCTGCAGAAATTACAGCACAGCCAGTGTTTGCTGTTGGACACCAGCACAACACAGCTCTGACTGATATCTTCACGAGTCCTAAACATAATGCGAAACAGACTTTGACTTTTAAATCAAAACTATTGCTGTGTCCTGTTTCCACACTGACTATTAAATTATACCTATACCCAATGTGACCACATACAGTTAGGTTCAGAAATATTTGGGCAATGATTTTGTTATGATTTTGTCTTTATACACCACCACAGTGGGTTTTAAATGAAACAATCATTATGTGATTGAAGTGTAGACTTTCAGCTTTATTGAAGTGTACACTCATAATAGTGTTTAGAATTAGTGTGTTATAAAGAACCATGACATAGCTTCTTTTTGTTGTGTTTTTATTTATTGGACACTTGTCAGCCAGCCAGCAATAAGTGTCCTTTTTATGGCACAGAGCTAGCCTTCTGGTAATTTTTTGTTATCCTCAGTCCACATGTATAGTCGATGTTTCATTTATTTGGATCTTACAGTACCATGTCTTGCTCCTCTCTGCCTCAGTGCTCCCCAGCAGCTGGTTGGAGTGGTCGGGTTGGAAATCCATGCCCAGATTAACTCCAACACCAAGCTGTTTTCCAGCTCACCGGTTCGCTTCTCAGCACCGCCAAACTCCCTGGTGTCATTTTTTGATGCGTCCTTACCTGGCACATTACCTGTGAGTGATGTTTAACTGAAACAAATATACAGCAGCTGTATATGATTGTTTTTGACTCCTTCTTTGTCAGATCATCAATTAATGTCCCTGTGTGTCCCCAGGTACTGAACAGACGATGTGTTGAGGCAGCAGTGATGACGGGACTGGCCCTCAACTGCACCATAAACCATAAGTCACTTTTTGACAGGAAACATTACTTCTACGCTGACCTCCCTGTGAGTTTTTCACTCCCTCTCCCTATATGTTGCTTTCTGTGCAACATATTGGGTTCAGTAGTGCCTTGTCAGACAAATACTGCAAAGCTGTTGCCCTGCACATCATACTGCATTAAGGCTTTTCCTTTGATACAAGTTGTCCTCATCTGCCTCCAGCTTTTACATTTTCCAGTGAACTCTCACAGCCATTAGCTCTAATGTGAACAAGTCTTGCTGAAGCAGCAGAAATACTCAGCCACACATACAGACAAATGATACCGAAAGCTGTTAAGGAAAATGACCATTGTTTTTTCACTTAACAGCTAATTTCTTTCAGGGTACTTCTATTTTTATATTACCTATATTTTTTCCCTCTCCATAACTTGGGGATACTTTTCCTTTTTTCTCATCACATAAGGCCAATAATTCTTTTTTACAGTTTTTATAGGTATTGCTTTTAGAGAAAAAAGTATATCAGACATGTTGTGTAACAGAATATTTATGTACCACTCCATGGTTATGACATGGCTATACTGTGTATGAAAAAAAAGGAACCCTTATAGTTTTACAGTGGGGAAATCTGCATTTTGGACATTTTGCACCCTTGAGGGGCAAAGGGTTAGGGGTTTCAGTGCCCTATGATGAATAGTCTTGAAATGTCTAACAGCATACTACATAAGCTCCACAACCCCTATTCGGTAACACAGATATTTCCATTTAACAGTCTTGTCCAAGTGTTGCTCACTTTTCTCTCCAGAATGGAGTGATCGCATGACAAGGTTTCACTACTGCTCCAAGCTTCAGGGTAATCTTACTGCAATCATGAGCGACATTTTAAATCTTAGATGGAAAAGACAAAATGTCATGGGAACTCTACGGTGACTTGCCCTACAGAAGCCTCTTCTAATAAATCTAGTGGTGGAATCTTGAAAGATTTGATGCCAGCACAGCTTTGAGTAAGATAATGAGGAGAACTTGGGCTGAAGAACTTGGAGTCATTTTCATTTCCTTTGGTGGTTTCATTGAATTTCCCAAAAGTGGTGTAGCTGTTGGTTTTTAATCTATTACTCTATTGAACTGAACTAAATTATTCCTCTCTGTGGTATTTTTGATTGGTTTCTTGAGCTGGCTTGAGTCTGTTGTGAAAATGTGACTGATGAGGCTTGATGGGCACAGCAGTTTTATTAAGAGTTTTTTTTTTTCTTCCATTTTAAATTTCAGAGACTTGTTGGCTATCACAAAGTGGCAGCAAGGCATATTTTAATAACCATAGTAAGCAACATTATCTCCCCAGAAAGTCCATGTTTCCTGAAAATCCCCTCCAGAAGCACAGGGATTACTGTCGGGTTCTTCTTGTTCTCTTGTGTGTTTGCTGAAGATTACATCACCTCCACTGCATTCATTCTCAACACAGCAGGGACGATAAAACCTGATTACAGTTATTATTTCTCTGGTAAACAGGGTTTAACAGACCATGCCAGCGGACTGAGCTTGAAACATTCATTTGTGCTTTAAATTGTTGTCTTTTGTTGTCTTTTTTTTTCTAATACTTTTTGTCTCATCACCAGAAAGAGTCATCAGTTTTGGCACTGTGTGAAATGGCTTGAAAAACTGAAGTCAGAATAGCTTTGATTATGCTAATGATGGGATATTTTTCACTTCTAACCTAAAATGTGAGTGTGATGTATGATCGTGAAACGAAACCAATAGTAGGGCCGAGGGAAAAATGATCTCGCCCTTGAAAAATACATCTGTAGATTGCATTGTACATTATTGATATGTTCCACTATGCTCTACTGATTGCATTTTGTAAAACACCACAGTAGCTCATTAAATGATTAATGCCACTGTCCAAGCAGCGCTCCATCTTGTAGTTGAAATGGAGGGCAAGCCACCTATATAAGGTTTTTAACACTTTTAATAACATTCCTTAGCAGTTCCACACTGATCTACTGGCAAAAGCAAAAAAAAGTACAATTTTCTTGACATATTAAGTGTCCAGATAAGCAGAACATGGCCCAGCTGTTCATGCTTTTGCCTCCGTAGGGAAACAACTGAGTCTAGGTTGTTTAGCAACTTTGAAATCAAGTCAGAAAATGACTCACAGCACAAAAATGAGTTTGGAGCATGTGTGTATGTGTGTGCAGCATGTAAACAGTATTCATCTGTAACAGTAAAAAGATGTTTTGGGCATCTCTGCTCATTATGGCTCAATCTACAGTATATGGGGAACCTAATGTAGCTACCAGGATCCTATTAACACCCTGCCTCATCCTTCATTATGTATCCGGACATAGTTAATATATTATGTAGAAAATGCAAGCGATCTTCACTCACACAGATGTTACCTAAGGTACAGTAGGGCATGCTTGTGCTTCAGCCAGCAGAGAACCTCTTTTTTTAACAGCAAAGACAAGAAGATAAACTAATAAACACAGGATTTTGGATAAGCTGCAACAGTATTCAGAAAATCCAGCAGATATAAAATTGGATTCCACCAAGATGAACACAAACTGAAGGAAAAAAAAAAACTCTCCAGTCTGTTTTTTAATTCCATTTGTTGTGAAAGGAGGAGGCGTGAAGGTGATTGATTGTGTCGATCAGGCACGTTGTACAGAAAGCCAGTGACTAACAGCCCCTCAATCTCTTCTCCCACATCCTCACTCTCTTTAGCATAAGTATGATTAATGTTTAGTTCCTGTGATGTGGTTGCCATAGTAACGTACAAAAATTAATACTTGGGGCAGTAGATTCTTGTAGTAATAGAGGAGCAGATGAAATATTTATTCTTGCACTTTTATGAGTAGAAACCTTGAGTGAAATGGCAGCACTCCTCTTGCATTATAATGAAGGCACAGCCAATCAGTTAGTGCTGTGTTTAAATGGTGTTGCTTGTCTCGCTTTTACATGGACCCATGACACTGACTGCAACATCACTGTTATTCAGCTGTCATGCTTAGATTTAACAGATATAAAACTTTGCTTTCAAAATTTATTTCCTATTGACATGGCAACTTGTTTACACAAAATTAAGTTTATTCATTTCATTTTTTTTTTGCACCATCATGCTTTTATTTTTACAGCACTTTGGTGAACTTTGATTGCTTTTTAAATGCGCTCTATAAATACATTTGATTTGCTTTTGATTTGACTTGGAAAATATTGCTGCATAACAAACTGAATTTAATATATAATACCGCCATTATGGCTATTTTATTGACCCATATTTAATTTTCAATACATGTCTATAAATCAGTTGTTTTCATCTCTAATTTTACAGAGTCTAAAGTGTATAAAAACAGGTGTTACTGTTGTCACTGATTATAGCAACAAAGTAAATTGTAATGTGGGTATGTGCGGGCGCTATTACATTTCTTGCTAAACAGAATGCTTTTAGGTCCTGGATCTAAAAAAAAAAACAACCTTACTGCTCAACAGTTTGTTTTTTTTATAGTTCTGTATTTTCTTATTTCAGGCTGGATACCAAATCACCCAACAACGGCAGCCCATTGCAGTAGACGGCACACTGACTTATAGCCTCCTCGGAGGAAAGAAGAGGAGCCAGGTGATCAGAAAAAATGTCCACATCAAACAGATACAGCTGGAGCAGGACAGTGGCAAGAGTCTCCATGATGACGTTCGCAGTCAGACACTCATAGACCTCAACAGAGCAGGTAACATTAAGGACCCTGATTCTCTGACTCTGACAAATCACATCTTCAGTAAGAATGTGAAAATGTTTTTTAGAGCTGTACTGCTTGATTTTAGTCTTTTCATGACAGTTACTGCTGATAACATAATATTTTATAGCAGCAACCTCCTGCTTTCACACTGGATAACGGAAAACATTACATTACATTACTTAAGCAGTGAGAACTGCTGAGGTTTGTCCCAGTGCTGTATGGAATCAGTACCTTAGAGATGTAAAACACATCTGTCTTTACATCCATCAGGTGTAGGTCTAATGGAACTGGTGATGGAGCCAGACATGAGCTGTGGAGAGGACGCTGCTGCAGCTGTCAGGGAGCTTCAGCTCATCCTGCAAGCACTGGGCACCTGTCAAGGCAACATGTCTGGTATGGAAATCATCCAGTGTCTGCTTCTCTCTCTCTTTCTGAGCTGGCATTCCTCTAAACACAGATTTATTTCCTTCTCAGTGTACATTTCTTAACTCTTTTTCCACAGAGGGTCAGCTGAGAGTAGATGCCAACGTGTCTGTCCACAGACCAGGTGAGCCCCTGGGCATCAGGACAGAGGTGAAGAACATCAACAGTATTCGATACCTGGCCCGTGCGATAGGTAAGTAAAATGTTAAAAACATAAAGGAAGTATAGAAGGTTGGTGACAGGCATTTATAGAGTTTGCTTGAATGCTTTTCTTTTTGAACAGGTTGCACGATTGCTCACACACATCCTCAAAGACATTTGCACACTTTCCCACACTTAAAGAGTGCATGTGTGTGTAATTGTGGTTGTGGGAAGGTAAGAAACACTTAGTGATGAAGTCAATGAATTAATTGACTTGAAAACATTTTGAGAAATATCCTTTTTTGCTATCTTGCTCAGAGTTAGATGATATCTATCCAACATTATAACCCCTTTGAGGGCTAAAACACAGATGTCTATAAACGTCAATTCTCAAAAACTGTACCTCCCCACGTACCTCCCTTGTACACTGAAGTGTAACGACAACAATTCACCATTTCATGGGTTGTTATTTACCAGACTGTCTCGGCTGGATGAGTAACTTCCTGGAGTCACCACAGGTTGCCTGGCAAAGAAATATTTTGGCAGATCCTCCTGTGAAATTACTAAAACGAATAAAGTTACTTGTACTTAACTTAACTTGTTTCTATGTTTTTGTATTATGAATAGTTTGTATACTTTAAGTACATTTTAGAAATTTATTTTCATGTACTTTCACTTCACTTTTCAATTGCAGTATTTTGCTGCTTTTACTCATTTACTTTTTGTTAGGAAAGTCCAAAAGGAAAATCTAAATACATCTTCACAACAGGAAGTAGTAGTAGTTAAAACTGACTGTGACATGTGAAGCGTAAGTTTGGGACTGACAACCATTTAAAAGTAATTAGCTGTGTGGTAGCAGCATGTGCTGCTGAATTGCTTTCCTGCGGTTGCTCACTTAAAAAAGCATAGATGCTGTGTCAACTCTTAACTTCTCTGACTGACAAGCTGACAAAGAGCCACAGCCTGAAAATTTCAGCATTTTACATGCAGGGTTTTAAGCGTGGTTTGACATACTGTGGTGCTGTGCTTGAATTATTTATCATTAAAGTTGTATTACATCTACTCTGCTGAACTGCTATTTAAAAGTCAGGGAGAAAAACATCATTTGTCACAGGTATAATGTGGCAGCAGTCAGAGACCTGACTTTATAACAACAGATGTTTGGCATTTACCACTAAATTGTATTTGTGTGTTACAGTGTTTTGGATACAGTGTCTGTATGTGTGTTCATGTTGTCTGACCAGACTACGAGATCCAGAGGCAGATTGATGTCCTGCAGAGAGGCGGAACAGTGCAAAACGAGACTCGGGCATATGATTCCAAATCAGGGTAAGAGGATGAAAGAGCACAGTGGTGATGCCAAGCTTTAGCCACTACAGCACCCTCTGACTGGGATCTCTGCCTGGTTCATTAGCGCTTAGCTTTACTGAGGAGGAACCATCATGGTAATGATGATGAATAGAACAATTTGGATGCCACTCTCGTCCTGTGTTATCTGTGAGCTATGTGTGGCTCACAGAACAAACCAGCTCCCACACGGCTGAGGCCTTGATCATGTTTTTGGTGCTCTGCAGCCTTCCAACGAGGCCTTGTGTGTCTGACAGTGTGGATGATGGCCTGTTATTGGCTCATCCTTCACATTTCTGTGAAGGTGGCTACAGATCTGACCAAGGCAGACAACCAGGTTTACTGAAAATCCACACCACACATGTTCCCCTTCTTTTTTTTAAATGAACGTTAAATTAATGTTTTTTGCAATAGCTGTAATACGATACAGGGTATTATTTTATTAATGGTTTGTCTGCTGGTTTATGAAAATAGTGAAAACACTCCATAGTGGAAGTGAAAATGTTTTCATTGATATCTACACTGAGGATATACACTCTCTAATGCAATCCAATGCATCAGCTCTGCCATGAATTCTGCTTTAACAAGGTTATAACTTCTCAGTGTCAGACAGGTGAAAATTCCACTGTATGTCTATTCATAAGATAAGAAACTTTATTGTCATTGCAACATCGTACAACGAGATTAATTGGAGTGAATTGTATTATTATTGAAGTGAAGTATGTTATACTAATGTTTGGACCCATCATTGATATAAATAGGGAAGCCAAAACAGTTTTGGCTTGAAAAGTCATGTTAATGCTTAGTAGATTATCATAATTTTAGTTGAAAATATCTCAGTTACTGGTTGTAATTACTGGTTAATTTTTGTGTTTTTTTTAAAGCACTGTGTTTATCAGTGCTCATTAATCATTGATGATGGTGTTAATCAATATGTCATGCTTACTAGGGAGACCATTCCTATGAGGGACAAAGAAGGTCTTCAGGACTATAGGTGAGTATGAGTTTGTGGGCTTTCTGTGTGTTCCTCATCATTTTTGTCCCAGGAGCTTGTGTTTATTGATCTATTTACATATCACAAGATGATTTTGTCCTCAGTGGGGACTGAATGATGATGAGAGCTTCTGAGTAACAGCCAGATGGATAGAAATAGTCAGACACCTATCAAGGTCTAGACCATAGTTCAGTGTGTGTGTTTGTGTTTAGGAGGGACAGTGATAGACAGACATGTTTAAGGCTGATAGAGTCAAATGATTAGGGGAACAGGTGAAATGTGACAGATGCACTGTCGAGAGGACTGTTAGTGTCCCAACACAAGCCAACCTTCTCTTCTCTAGGCTTATCTATATTGATGATAAAGCATTGTCTCCCCACCCCTTCTTTTTTAACCACCTTTCCCCCTACCCTTTAGGTTTATGCCGGAGCCCAACCTCCCCCCTCTAATTGTGTATGAGGATAATGCATCACTACCCACTGGCGTCGATGCGTGCCAGGCGGTGGTGGTGCAGAAGATAAAAGAAGGGCTGCCAGAGCTGCCCAGTGTCAAAAGAGACAGGCTGGTGCAAACATACAGCATCTTGCCTGAGCACAGTTTCACTCTGGTGGTGAGTTTATAAGTGGGTGAAAGCAAGGATGCCATGCCATGGTGAGAGAATCATCTGATCGAGTCCTAGCAGAGGCAGCTCTGTTAGGACTGGATGCAGTCCAGTTCGAATCCAGGAGGCAGCCATAAACTGTTGGGCTCTGCTGAGCTGTTTTTTTGGTTTCCTAAGTCGATAATGTGCATGTGAAGTGATAAAAGCATTTTCACTGTGTTTTATTGTAGAATGAGGATGGGCTGGTGGAGTACTTTGAAGCAGTGTTGAAGGCAACCAAGAAGGAGCCAAGGAAGGTGATTGGCTGGGTGACAAATGAGCTGTTGGGTCGCCTCAAACAACAAGACATGAACGTGAGCCAGAGGTAATAAGCACAATAACAAATTCCTTCATGCAGATTTGACAATGTTCACATAAAGCTTATTGTTTGTCTTGTGGATTTGATTTTCTTTGCCAATATTGTGCATGAATACAGTACTGTTCTGCTGCCAGTGCTCAGATTTTAAATATCAGGGATCCAGCACATAACACCTGTGAGTCTCTTGTAAATGACTCGCTGACTTTGTGCCTTCTACATGCTCTAGATATTGTGGCAGAAGGACGAAACATGTACAGATAATGGTAAACATTGGAAGAGTGTTTTATTATAGCTGCTTTCAACTTGAGTCAGTGGGCCATAAGATACATTATCCTTCTTGTGAAATACTGAATAGTTTTCAGCCCGAAGGACTGCTATGATAAACAAAACAACCTAAAAAGAAAAGAAAGAGGTTAAACCATTCACCTCCATAGATAAAAAGATTGAGTCACTGACCATGAACTCAAATGTCCCTGATTCAGGTCTGGCTAGGGACTTTATTGCATCTCTCTTGCTTTTATTTCCTGTCATCTCTCCACTACCCAAAAATACTTGAAGTATTCACACTTCAGATGCACTTTCAATGTCAGGCTTCTCTATACCTGAAGCTGTCACAAGATACTGATTCAAGGGTTTAACTCGTGACTGATTTCATGTCAAAATGAAATGTCATCTACCAGTGATTTGAGAGCTTGTCACGAAAAAGTGATTTAGCGCATCTGGTATAATAAGTTCAGCTCCACATCCCGTAACTCATAACATTACTCTGAGTCTTTTACTTAAAGGAATTGCCTGCTTATATCAGATGGTTATACAGGTTGACTTGACATGAAAAGCTCTCCTCTCCTCTTCAAGACAGTTCTCAAAGAATCTTAGCAGCAAAAATAAATAATCCACTCTTAATAAACATATACTGTAGATGTATACATGTACATTACTTTCATCTTTTTTAATTGATCTAGATCTTACTTATACCAAAAACTGTGTTGGCATTGGAGGGAGTTCTGGCATCAAAGTTGAAGTAATGTTGCACAGTGCTGTATCAAACATTTTACTCATTAAGCTCTCTCACTGTCCTTGTGATCTTATATATTACATGTTATGAAACAAGATTATAAACAAACAAAATTTCCTGGACATCGGAGAGCCTAACGATTTCACCTGCCAAAGCTGATGAAGCACAGGCAGCAGATGAATTCACAAATGTGTCACACTTTCTTCCGCATCAATATGAATGGGAAGTGAAAGTCTGTCTGACTGCCACTCAGTAATGAGAAGTATAAGGTTAATAGCCTGCGTGAATGTGAGCATTCAATCATATTTATGTGGGCCATATACATAAATATGACTGGATGTAAGTAATCATCTGATAGCCACACAACTGTGAATGACCCAGTGATTAAAGCATGAACAAAGCAGCTGATGTAAAGCAACATGTTCATGCATGAGTGATTTCAGTGATCTACAGTACCAAGTTTGGTTGACAGAGGAAGAATAATACAGTCCCTCAAGCATCCTATACCATACTACGGTTTGATTACATCCAGGATTTTAAGACTGTGCTCACAACGTTGCTTTGTTGTTGAAGGTGTTGTTTTGATCTCTCCCTGCTAACATCCTGTTAAGCTGGAACAAGTTGGAGTTTGTAAATCTTCCAAAACATTCTTGAAATTTAATAAAATATTTTCTCATTTTGATGCAAAAGAGGTTGCTGCAAACCCTGTCACACTTGTGCTTAAAAAAAAATGAACATACCGATCTAGCCATAAGCCATTTAAAAAAAAACAAAAAAAAAAAACACCAGTTGTCTCCTGTGGCTTCTGTTTATGACATCTTGTGACGCTGCACTTAATGTGTCTGATATGTGACTGCAGCTAAAAGAAAATGTAGGTGGTGGATGCACCTGAATCACCAGATTGCTGCTTTTGAAACATACCTTGTCAAGTGCAAAGATTAGCAATGCAGTTCTGTCAGCTTTCTCAAAAAAAGTGCAGAGTTATTACATAGCAGATGAACTTGAAACAAGTAATTGGTTGACGTCAGCGCAGATGCTGTGAGCTTTACTTTATCTACCATTCCCAGACTGCTGTGAAATATTTTTTGTGTGCCGAAACCACAAAGCTGGTGTTTATTTATGCTTAATGTTGCATTTGCTTTGGCTGAAAGGAGGAGAGTTAAAAAAACAAAGAATGGCTGGGAGGACTGTCAAAAGCTGCAGGCAAGGAAGAAAACAAAGAAACAGAGTCACAGAAGTATTTACACACATATCTTGAGTACTCAAAGCACAAATATCTAAATTTTGTCTCTCTTGCCCTGTCAAACTTGCCCTAATTTCCTTTAGCCTCTTCTGGCTCCAGGACCCTGAGTAGGATAAAAGAAAATGGGAAGCATATTGGTCAGACAGCCAGAGAGGTGAAACTCTAGACATGTCATTAAAAGCTCACCTAGGCGCTTCCACCGCATTTTCCCCCTCAGGAAAGATGCTGCCAGCTGCCTCTGAGGGTAAAACTCACTGTGGGCACAGTGGAACATTTATGGCAGGATAGTGACAGCATGATGACAGAATTGTGAAAAAAGTTACCAGGCTTACATTAATGCCATGTTAAAAATGTGAAAGATTTGAAAATCTAAATATGAGTGACTGACTGATGTCCCCTCACAACTACACAGTACGAGTTTATTAATTAATGACAAATAGCTATTTTAAAAGCCTATCTAATACTAATACTACTTCAAATGAACCCTTTTGAGTTGTTTGTCCATTACTTTGATGGACATTTATGTGAAGGAGTTGCTGACAAACGTCATTCAGACATCTTCACGATCTCTCTGTCCCAAGTACTCATCTCCACATGCTTCAAGTCAACCATCATCATCCCAGTACCGAAGAAGTCTCTCAGGTGTCCCATATAACTCATACCTAACATCACGTGCTTTGAAATGCAGCACATTACAATCAGACTTCCCATTACATTTGAATCTCTCCTGTTTTCTTACTGCTCAACTTTTCCACTGTGAATGCTGAAATAGCGAACTTCCACCTGGCCTGTCCCACCTAGAGATAAAAACAACACTTCAACATTCAGCACAGTCATCTCATAACATCAGAACATGAAAACAAGACAGTGAGGCCTCGGCTTCAAACAGTTTTCATTGACATCACCGCACTAAGTACTGGTTCTTCCCACTGTGTTCAGCCCACTCCCGTTCAGATTACTGATTTACGGCTGCATATGATCATACTTATTTTCTGCTGAATCTAGATCTTCAGCTGACAACTTTAATGCTTTTTTTACTGACTAACTAGTTTTCACACTCATTGAACTATAAAGCGGCGTTGTGTCATAGCTGGTTTATTTATTTAGCTCTCCACATGCCCCCTGGCAAAAGCTTTGGCTAAACAGAGTTTTAAAGATTGATACTTCGTCTCTATAGTGTTGTGTATGTTTGAGAGATACTTAGCTGAGACAAACTGTCTGGCCTGAAGTACTGAAAGAAAGTCTGTCTCTACCTAATATATTCTAATAGGCTTTTTGATTCTGTTCGTCTGGTAGCCCAGGGAATAAACAAACAGACACACATTATAGTCCAAAGACAATTGTTGATAAACGTTTGTGTCTTCTCAGTCTGGCACTCCCACACTTTCTCTCTTCTTATTCTGATGCATTTATATTAATAGTTCTTAACTCAATCTATTGAAGTGTAATTAAATTACCCCTTTGTTTAATTTCAGCCCAATCTCTCCTCCTGCCTTAGCAGAGCTGCTGGAACTCCAGGAAACAGGACATATCTCCTCTTCAGTTGCCAAGCAAGTCAGTAGGCTGCACCAACCAAGCAATTAATCCCTTCCATTTGTCACTCAGAATACACAACCCTGGCTAATGCTTGTATGTATTCAGATTATCACCTGTATCTTACTGGTTTATTTCCATATTTAGGTGTTCCAGGAGATGTGGAGGTCACCAGGAAAGACAGGCCTGCAGATTATCCAGGAGCAGGACTTGGGGCTTGTTAGTGACACTTCACAGCTGCACAGCATCTGTCAGAAGGTGGTGGACTCGCACCCTGATGAGGTGAGGAATCATGCAGCTTCTCACTTGCATTTACATAGTGTTTGTTTGCATGTTTGTGATGTTTGGTTTTTGCCTCTCTGTAGGTTCGCGCCATCAGAAATGGAAACAAGAAAGTTCTGAACAAGCTGATGGGCCTGGTTCAGAAAGAGACTAAAGGTAGAGCCGATCCCGTTCTGGTGAGGGCAATTTTACAAGAGAAGACTCTGTGAAGCTCTGAGAGACCAGGCCATAACACAAACTGAGCATGGAGTATGTGACTTCATGAAAAAATATTATATAATAGTGACCCTGTAGATCTTAGTGAAGATGTGAATATTCACAGTAATGTATAAAGTACAGGGTCTTGGAAATGGAAAAAATGTTCCTTAGTTCAACAAATGCTGTAAATATTGTACAACATACACAATAACTGCTGCTCACAAGTGAACAGAACTTATCTTGGTGATGTTTTTAAAATGTAAAATAGATGTTATGTAAATATTGTGTCAAAAAACAAGATATAATAAATACATGTTTTGATGATCTTGCCTAGTAATGAGATTTGATGATTTAAATGTTTTTCACTAAATAAGTGACCTGGCTAAAAGTAAAACAATCCAACATAGAAGGTGAGTAGTTTTTGACAAGATGGAAGATGTATGAAATCAACTCATCCTAACCCGCTCATATTATTAAATTCTGTACAAGTTTAGGTACCATCATCCATAGGCAGTTAGGCTATCATTGTCATTTGTAAGGTCTGAAATAACACAGACAGAAAATGAAATTGTTGACAGGACAGATGCTCTGAACCTCTGTCCAGAGGAAACAGCCTGAGATTAAAATCAATCAGTGAGCGCCCTCTAGTGGTTGAACCATGTTACTGCTTATATAAAACTTTCTTTGCAGCGGTGTTAAATACTTAACCAGCCGGTAGCCAAACTTTGATCCTTTGCAAAAGTATATATTGTGTAAAGTACAGATTCTTTGCACAGTATGTACGTGTCTACCTTGTCTAATGTGCATTTATTCTCCTTTACAGTGTGTAATTACTGTATTTAACAAGTGAAGTCCTAATGCATTCCACTTGTCCTAACAAGTTTGTGATTGTATGTATGTAATGTTTTATACTTTGAGTGCAGTTTACTTAAATGTGGCAGTTTAGCATAAATCCTAATTTTAAGCGAAGTACTGCCCACACTTGCAGCACCAGATCCCCTAAAAAGATCAGATGACATTTTATTTAATCAGTGAAAGAGTTTTGTTATCCAGGATTCATAGTGCTGTTTTAAGGCCAACTTAGAATTGTGTGCAGAGAAGCTCTTATTACTGCCCAGCCCCTTGAGCTGTTGGAGTCTTCTTACAAAAGCATTAGATTTTTAAAACATATGTACAAGTTTCAGGAGAGCTTGTTTTTTTTAGTTAGTAGGTAGCAGTATCCAGTGATCACCTACAGTTTATCCCACACTGATGTACAGCATAGCTTTCTTATTTTTGAACCGTGGAATAACTTGACAAGATGGAGTCTTGAACAAATTTCTCAAGGGAAAGCTGATCTGAAAGTAAATGAGAAGTGTACACAGATGTGAACAAATAGCCACAAACCACCTCTGGCAAAAAGAAAATAATATATTGATGCTGCCACACGAAACCTGTTAGGCGTAGCAGTTTCAAACATTAAGCATTTTTTCACTTTAAAGAAAAGAAGGAACTTGACATTTAATTTTCCAGAAATTGTCTTTATTAAAAGAGGCAAACCTGCGTCTCTCAGACATGAGCAACACACAGCAACTTGAACATTTCTCTGAGAGAAAACTGAGGCCAAATGGGTGAATCTTTGGAACGTATGGACACAGAAGTGTGTCTACAATCTTTAAGCCACAATGGTGCTTTAAATAGTGATTGTTGTATTGTGCTGGTTGAGGGACCAGAATGACAGTGTAGTATGAGAAGACTGATAAAGTGCTCTGCAACAATAGTCGACCAGAGAGAAAGACATATTCAACAAACACGTTTGACTAATACAAATATACATTACCAAGAGTTTTTTGTAAAAAGGTATTAGCGCACAAATATCCTACTGGATAATTCATTGACTGCATAGCACTATGAAGGAACTGAACTGATTTAAAACTGGAACAAAACACAAACTTGATCTAGTACATGAATTTATGAGATGACGACATCCGAGTGTAAATTACAGGGCTATACTTCCCAGTTTCTTTATTGTCTTTCTGTAAAAGTGTACTATTTTTTTAGTAGATCTACTCAAAGCATGATTTGTTACATAAAGGTTGTACAACAGAAAAGTCATATTCCAATTCCACATTACATTAACTGCATATTTCTGTCAAGCTGTGAATGGATGCAAATCGTTTTGCTTCTAGAAACTAAAATTTGATTGAAATTTGATCAACTACTAAATACATAGTTTAATGCCATGCACAAAGCTAACAAAAACAAAACGCAGCAGAAACCTCGGATGAAAACCATATCCTGTATGCTGCACATATTCCTATGATGTTTTTCGTTTAGACTTGGACAATGGACAGCTTCAAGTAAATGAAAAGTTAAATAAAACTTATTTATTTCTTTGTAAATCCACTTGAAATCAGGCAAGAGTGTGAACTGAAATCATAATTTAGGCACTAATTTACATGTATTTATGTCATGGTAAAATCGTTTAAGGCCTGTAACAAAATATACCTCTTATATTATGTCTTATTTTAACAACTGTGTGAATGAAAAATAAAGGCAACTCACAACAGGTACTCTTTTGAACATGAGCAAAATGATGACTGTCACAACTAAAACACCACCCCATACAATCCCTAAATAGAAGAAACAATGACAAACCACAACTAAAAGATTCCTAGTAGAACCTCAGTGGGGAAAAATGAAACTCAATATTAAACAATCCCGTTTTGAAAATATGTCAAGCTTAATTACATCCAAAATATCTTTGATTTGCATAGTGTTACACGTCACTGGAACATTTTTACAATATATACATCACTAAAGTAAGGCAAATTAAATATAGCTTGCATAACCCTGGTTTTTGTGCTAGAGTATGAATATGTGGAGCCCAGTGATGTAAGAAATTAGTGCAAACAACTCTGAGGACAGATTGTGAGAGACTCCTGAGGTACAGTTGTGAATCAGAAAAACACCAACACAATCTACATCTAACACACATGGACTCTGTAAAGTGTAGAGACGAATGTGACTAACATGGTTTGTCAGAACAGAGAACAAACCCAAGATGTGTTTCAGTGATATTAAAATTAAATTATATTTTTATGCTGTAATCCTTTGGCAAAGAGGATATACCACTACTGAAAGGCCACCTTTATTTATTATGGTGTGGTATTTAAGAGGACCGCAGTGGTCCCATGGTTGGAGCTGGTTTTAAAAGACATTCATATCGAGGGCAGAACCCTGAAGTTCAGAAAGGCTGGTGATTGTTAAAAATGCAGTTTCTGTTAAAAAAAACAATTCTCTGCTATCTTTGGTTGGTGGACCTAGAGCTCGCCTTTATGATCATTATCGGCTGGTGTAGACTTTGGCAAACAGGTCGGGATTTTTCCAGCGTAAAGTTTGGACCTCCTCCTCAGCTATCTGACACGTCACAAAACCAGAAATGTAAAATTTAAAAGCATGTGAAACTGAAAATAAATATTCTTTTTTAAAAACAGTTGTATAAATCACTGAATCCAAGTAGTAGTACCTGAAAAAATACACAACTATGATAAAAGAGTTAAGTTGGACTCATCACAGAGGCCTATTGGGACTCGATAACTCTTCCATAGGAATGTAAGATAAGATGGAGTGCTCTTGTGCAAATGCAGCCAGTTCTTTGAGAAACTCTGTGAAGAGGACGGTAGCAAAAACTTCTGTCTGATCCAGAGAGATGGAGGCTTTGGGTTTTAGTGGTGGTGAACTCTTCAAGATCCTCCCCACCTCGCCATGGACGGAGCCACTGTTTTTATCTAAAAATATATAAAAACAAATAAGAAGAGTTACGATGACAAAAGGAATATAAAAATATTCATGCTCATAGTAACGCATTAGTATTGAGGACATTTTGCCAACAGAATATATTGTAAATAATTTGATCCAAAAAGTAGAATCAGATTTTCTAAAAACCTCCACTGATCCAGATAAAACCAACTAAAAATTCCCTTTAAATTCACATCTTACTTTCTTATCTTTCCACAAACATACTTCCAACATTTTTCAGTTTCTCTAACTGAAACCGAAGGGAATTGAGGTTAAGAACACACCTAAAACCCCAGTTGCTCAACTGCAAACACACATGTCAAGTAGAAATTATTCGTTATCCGGAGCCAAAACACGCTGATAATGAATGCAGATGAAACATTCTTAACAGCACATCAGTGAGTTTCTTTTCTTTGCCATCAAAATAAAGTTTAGAAATAAAATCAAATCAATTATTCCTTCATATGAGGAGTAAAAACTTGGATTTAAGATCTAAGCACAACAGATAGCAGTCAAAGCTGACATACAAAGAAAAACCTGCGATGTGGGTGTATTGTCACCAGCTGCCATGAATGAAGACTCCCTGGCCAGCAGCCAGTGCTGGGCGGCCGTGATCAGTTCTGGAAAGTCTTTTCTGGTGGCAGCCAGCTCTTCTATCTGGTTCTTCACAGTGGCTAGTACCTGAAGGGAAAAAAGGACTCACTTAAATTAAGAACAACTTCAAAACCTAAGTCCTGCAGCTGATTGTTTTACTCAAAGACCCTATTCCATTTAGTGATTATGTTTGTAAGAACATTTTGTGAATTGCTTACACTAAAATATGTGCTTTATTTGTTGTATTGTCTTTGTCTTGTGAAATGTAGCTCCTACTGCATTCATTACTCAACAGATCGGAACTTCTGTGAGATGTATTGATCATCTAATCACACATCTATATGCACTATATGTGCATGTGTTCCGTTTGACCCTGATGAAGATGCATATGTGTAGCTTGTTTGCACCATCGGTTTTCCCCCTTCAAACATACTAACAACATGTTTGTTTCACCTGGTAAAGGGAGCGAACACTCGGCTGAAAGACTAAGTTGGTGTTGAGGAGGAAGGAGCGCAGGAGCGGCTGAGGGTAGGCTGCCATCTGAGCCAGGATGCCCGTCAACAGCAAGTTGACATGAAGCGAGTTGGACATCATGTTCTCCAGACGAGACAACAGCACACTTACAAATGGACCTGCACACACAGCAATTAAAATTTTTCTTAAATTTGTGCAGCCCTAATACATTTTTTGGTAAATGAGGCAGAGGACTATAGATTTACCCACGAGCTTACCTGTAAAAGGCAGCGAATGGCTTTTGTTCACACTTCCGCTACGAAACCTGGTTCCAAAAGGTGAATGCAGTTTCTCTGGCTCTGGCGTTTCGGCTGAGAAAGCGATGAAATCCATCCCCTCTTCTTCCTCCTCCTCCACCACAGGTTTCTTCAACTCTCCCTCAGTTTTAACTGGTTTTCCAGCTGCTTCTGTGTCCAAGGTTTGAATGAGCTCCTCATACTGAGCCAAAAGGTCGTCACCCAACTCAGCAGCAGTCATTTTTTGCAGGTTTTGGATGTTTGAATTACAGTCTGTTTGACCTTTGGCCTTTGTGTCCAGGCTATTCTGGCCACTATCAGCCACTCCAGAGTTTGGAAGTATTAGAGTGTGTCTGTTTTTTGGGGCAACATTTGCTGAGCTTGTTTGGGTTTCTGGTGCTGATGGGCTGGGTTTGAGCTTCCCACGCTCATCATCATTGGCGTCTTTCTTGGCAACAAGATCATACACCATGACATCGTCCTGAAACTCATTTTCCTCAACGTACGAACCTTTAACCAACATGATGGCTGTTCTTCTCATTTCCTGGATGTGCTTTGGGGGCTCAGCAGCAGGCAGCTGAGGAGGTTTAATCTCCACAGGAGCCTCTTGAGCCTGCACCGGGCACGCATCGTAACTATCATCCCACTCCAGCTCCAGCTGGTTGACAGAGGGCGGCTCTGTAATTAGCTGTGGGTAAGGTTGAGGGTGTGGTGCCAGCGGTTGTGGAGCTCTCTGGAGAGGTATGTGGGTTTGTCGACCCTTCAGCCCTGGTTCTTCAGGGATGTTCGGCTGGTATTTCTCAGGAGGTGGGTCCTCTCCATCATATGGGGCTGACCAAACCTGACAAGCCCGTATACAGCTGCTGATGCTGAAACGCGCGTCATAGAGGTAATGAAGGTAACTGACATCCAGGTAGATTTCAGACCCAATTGTGCAGGAGTTGCCCTCCTCTGAGAAGTTCTCTTTTTCCTCTGGAAAAAAATAGACAGATAGGAAATGTTGATAAAAGCTGACACATAGCACCTCACTGCAGCTCTGACACAGAGCACAACTAATGAGTTTGACAAGTAACTACAGGGGCAAAGTGATGTGATACAGCAGAACAGCTAGAGATCTCACTGTTTGTTTTTCCATCTTTTTGTTCCTGTCCTAGTTAAACGCAGATCAACACTTTGCTGTGCACTCAAGTCATGTGTTTAGAAATGTAAATAGATTATTGCCTGGAACCTTTTTGTTTTAACCCTTATATCTACCACAGTGCATGACGTCCAATGTTCCTCTGTTCTGGGTGCATATAACATCTACTCTAAAACATCTACTTTAAAATGAAGTTAAACAATAAAATGTGCTGCATAAATTCAAATTTCAGGAGATTTGAAAGTGGAAAAAAACATCCATAAACGCTGATAATATGAAAGAAGGATGAAATTTGTTTTGACTAACCTGCAGAGCATGTTTTGACCTTTTTAAAGGGCCTTATTGAAACCTCCAGGCTAAAATTATTAGAACAATTAGAAACCAACTTCGAAATTCAACTCTGGTGGTTTTAATTCTTTTTACTGTAATTGTGCACATACAGTTTTATGGCAATTGGATTTATTAGTGACACTTTGTCTTGACTTGTTACCTGTTGTAAGAGGCACAGAGCTGGTTTTATCATGAGCCTCTGCCCCCTTCGAGAAGAGGATGGAGTCCAGCTGTCGGAGGGGTGGGGGGCTGTGATCAGGAGTGCAGCAAGACGGTGTTAATGCCAGGATCCTGGCTGCTGAAACAGAGTAGCAGTCCCTCTCTCTCACCACACGCCTCTGACTCAACATTATGTGATTACAGGGGATCAGGTACCTGGAGAGGCAGATGGGAACAGATCCTGTTAGGAAAAACAGGGAGGTGGGGTGGGTGGACTGAGCAGACAGATGGTAACGCAAGTCTGCATGGTGGGAGGTAGAGAGTAAAATCTCCTCATTTCATAAACCAATTAGATGTACCAGCTTCATAACTGAGATAAGGCAGCATGCGAGACACTCACCTTAATACGAGCTGCAGCATCACATCTTCACAGTATAAGCCAATGAGAGTGCGGAAAAGCGCCAAAGACACCGTTCCCAGCTGGAGGAAAGGCACAGTGAAACATGTTACAACCACTGGAGATGTTGTACAGTAGGAAACACTTTCCTGTGGGGTTTTAGGTACTGCTGATAAAAGTGAGTCAAAATGAAGCTACACTTTTAACAACCACCTGATTAAGTCACAGATTGTTTTTTTTCCCCACAGTAAAAAATAATCAATCTTGAAATTACAATACTTTAGATATACATTTTCTCTTCAGTCAAAGTCACACCATCTCTGAAAATCACCATTTCAAAACAGCACAAAACGAGAAAAGAGAGAGCACGACTGCCCAAAAATGAAATGTGAAGAACAAACATGCTTCTTATTTTGCAGGCGGGTCAAAGCCGACTGTTAGCGAACACCACAGGGAACTCTCTGGGCCATTTACACAGGCGAGCAGCAAAGTAAAAACATATTATTTATTCATGTTAATGATTCAGATCTACAGTACCAAAATATTTGAACAAGTTCTCCCCTCATATAGGAGTGCATTAAAACACTGATATTAACAGGATAAGTTGCTGCAACTGAGCATCACCATGGCAACAGAGACTTAAAGCTTCAGTACGAGTCTCTGGGGTCATTTTTGAACCTAAGACATCTCGTCTGGAGTTTTTAAACATGAGTCACACTGCGGGCTTTTACAAGTTCAGTGCCCTTCGGCAGTTTGCTGCCTGCATTCTGTACCTGGAAGGGTGTGTTGATGCGGCTGACCAGAGTGTCTAAGATGTGGACGTTCTCATGTCGATGGATAAGGATGAAGGAGAGGAAAGTCTGCAGCAGGGCCGGTTCAGAAACACTTCTGAGCAACAGGTCGAGGTACGCTGTGGTGGTCATCACCTCTTCTAGGGTCAGCTGCGTGGAGGAATCATTGGCAAAAGAGCGGGAATGTCAAATTGAAGGACAAATAAAGTCATCAGTATATGATATAGGTATTCTCCACAAATCAGAGGACACAGAACACCATTTAACAGATTACTGTGTTCATTGATAGATTGCTGTATTAGCCTGTATATTCTCATTCCTCTGTGCTCCTCTTTCATGTTATTTTATGATGTTTTCCCTTGAAGCTGACTTTAACACTGCATTACTGCTGTTGAGTGATTTAAATCATTTGACATTTTGGAAAACACTCACATTCTCTTTCTTGGACTAGAACCAGACCAATATCACTCTGTTGTCTGCACATTAGATATGAAAGGATTATCTGAGCTTATATTATGAATATTAAACCATTCCTGTCTAATCTATATCCCTGTAGTAATTACAGTAGCTTAATACTGCATGGCCAAATATGTTCTGTCCCATCCTTGCACACATAAAGTACAATCCTTTGTACTTGGAAATGTGACCTATGAATAGCTTTCTCTTGTATGCTGTCAAACCACCTCAAACCAGGAACTAACCTTGTGGAGAGCTGGTGCAAGAACAGGCACGAGGAACCCATTGTAGATATAACTAACCAGCTGGTCTCGGATATCAGCGTGGGCCACCTGGGAACAAAAGGTACATTTCAGTCATTTGCAGTCAAGCAGAAAGTTGCAGCCATATACCATGTGCAAATACATTTCTAATATGACAAAGCCTTGTGGGTTGTGCAGCCTCGTCACACACGTTCACCTGAATAACAGCGTTGCAGAATTCCAGTGAATTAAGAAACTGGACTAGTGGTGGCATCTGGAGTATGTCGTCTTTGCTCAGGCAGTGCCACTCTTCATTGGGAACCTCTATTTTGGTGGGCAGAGAGGAGTACAGACCGCTCAGCCCTGTGGCCAGTACCTGAGAGGACAAGATAGGAGGTTCAGCATCAAATAATATGTAACAGTTCTCTAAATAACTTTACATGCTAAATGCATTTTGCTCCACCTATGTTTTCTGCTTTTATGTTTGTTTGTAGGTGGTGTGCCACCTACTGGTAGCAAGTTGTTGTCAATAAAGATGAATTTGGCAGTGTATGGCATAAATGATATGTGCACGGCTTCTCTGTTGTCAGTTGTACTTTAGTGAAACGTTTAGCTGATGTAACACAGATGTACACAGAGCACTGCACACATATGAACTTGCCTGTTTCTCTTCACGCTGTAAGACAGTATACACATATGGAGTCACGTCTCCTACAGGTCAGCTCAGACGGCTTTGTAAATATTTAAGCAGAAAAATGTTTTACTGCTTATAGCTCTTCAGCAATAATCGCCATAGTGCGCTAGAAAGGTCACCAATTATTCCATTAATGTCAGCGTACTCTCCACTTAACACATATGATGCTGTGGAGCAGTTCTGAGTATTTACAAGGTAGAATTTTAGACAGGACAGCCCGTAGCAGCACAGTCTAATATGCAGTGAGTGTTGCATTGGCGTTTTCATACTCCAGGATTATCATTGTATCCTTTCAGTAGAACCAATTAAATTCTGACTCAATGCTAATCAGTACTTTCTACACATTGCTTTGACTGGGTCCATGAATTCATCTGCATATTTTTGCCTGACAAGCAGGGATCAGGCATGAATAATAGTGCCCCTGACTTACTAGGATTATTAAGAACATATTAAGTTTTAAATTTAAAAGGGGAAGCGAAGTGAACAAAAGCAAGACAAACAACAAAAACTAATTCATCGGTTGGGACTGACCGGACAGAAGTAGGTACTCTGTGCGATGTGTTTGGCCACTCGCTCGTTCTCAGCGGATAGAGACATAACGAGCAGCAGGGCGTCTCTGGCCTGCTGGCCTACTGTGCCTTCCCTGTGAATGAAGGGGATGAGCAGGGAGAAGATGAGGAAATTAGTGGCTCCCTGATCCTCACTGGTGTGAAAAAACAGCTCCAGAATTGAAGGGTCCTTTGCCAGAACACAGCACAGCTGGTTGAGCAGCAGCACCAGCTCAGCTTCGACTGCAGGCGCCGCCGTGCCCGAACAGGAGGACAGCAGCATCATGAGCGGCCGCAGGATGGGTTTGTGATGCAGCAGAGGCTGGCGGGCCTGTCCCACCAGCATCTCGTACATCTTCAGCTGCTCCAGCTTCATGTCATCTGTGAACTCCCTGCGGAGGCTCCACACAAAAAGACGCTCCATCACGTTCTCCATCACCACAAACTCCAGGATGGGGCCCATGGCGCCGGCCTGACCGCTCTCTTCCTCGATGAGCAGGAACAGCATGTGCTCCACGTAGTTCTGCACTGCACTGGCCTCATCTCCAGGGACAGGGCCAAAACGAGGGCCACCAGCAGAGCCGCCATTGAGACTGAGGACGCTCAGGGAGGGCAGGGTGGAGCTGTTGCGCAGGGGGTCGTGCTTTTCTAGGATCTTCACCACCTACAATCAAAAACAACAAGATTATCGATTAAACTGAATACAGAAGCACATATTTAGTGTAGTTTAAAGCATCAATTGCTCTGTTCTGTGCATGTATATCCAAACAGAAAGACACAATGTCAGCTGCATAAATAGAAAAAGAGAATTCTGCAATGATCCTATTAGATTCACACAATTAAGCTGTGACAACTGGCAAACACTTCACCTGCTAAATTAACCTAAGATCCAAACCTTATCTAAGGTAAAGTTGTACAATTGAGAGATAAATGAAAAGCAGCGGTCGAGCAAATCTTGAAATGGAACAGTAATATCATACGTACAGTATATCTAGTACGATATAATAAAACAAATGTATAGGCCACTTATCAAACAATGTACTTTGTATGTATAAAGAGTAAATGAACCATCTGATTAGACTTTTCTATTAGTGTTTCTACTGTATCTTGTTCTAAAAGCAGGAAATTGCAAAAATATTTTACTAAAGCTTGTTCAAAAGGGGTCAAATCCTTCAGCCAGGCACACAAATAAATTCAGCTTTGAGAAACACTGCTGGTGACGCCTGATGGTACGATCTTGACTGATTACCTGGTTTGTTTAGAGAGAAAAGACCAATATTGACAGATAATCAACTCAATATGTCACTAGGTGATAAAAAAAAAAAATCATGTTCAATATTAAATCTGAAAAGGCGAATCTAGAGTATTAAACCGCCACACTACATACAGTGTGTGGACAATTAGCCTACTATAAAAGTCCTTCTTTAAATACCAGTTCATCTGATATACCGTATATATAAACTGATTCAGTGTGGCTACATTTATTTCCCTGTGACGTTAAATATCAACAAACATGAGGTGTAAACAGACAGGCAGCACAGTGCAGATGAACTCAGTTTGGTGGCACAAGGTGAAACAGTCCATTGTGTATATAGGCCCTCCCCTGTGAGCCCACTGCGTAGAAACCAGAGTCACAATAATGGAGCCAGTGTCCCCAGCCTGCTGCTGCTGCCATGACAATAACTCACTGTGTGCAAGTGAACTGGGCATGACTGATGGAAACACGAGAACAGAGTTTGTAATCTCTGCCCAAGTCTGGCGCTGCCCGCCCAGTTCATTAGTGAAGTGACAGGCAGGGGCCAGGATTTTACTTACTAGGCCTGTGGTTTGTGGTCTTGGACTCCCTGCTGGCTACTAACACTATCTACTGTACATCTGCTGCACACGGGATTAAGGTTTATTAAACCATGATGCATAGATTTCTAAAGCAGCTGCAAGTGAGCACAACTGTTTCCTATCAGAATGTGAGTCAGAGCAAATGTCAGTGGACTTTAGCTTTGAAGACATGACCAGGTACTGGATCAACTTTTACAGCACTCTCATTTAATTTAACTATGAGCTCTACAAAAGGGATTTAGTTGATCGATAATGGGTGTCGGGGTGGGTTAGTCAGATGATAAATGTGATGAAGAGCACCTATAGCTTGTATCATACTGACACACTATGTGCTTACTGTGTCAGTGCTGTGCTGAAGAAATTCAGAACATTACAGTGTGTTGTGCGTCTTTTAAACCAAGTTGTGTCACTAACTTTTAGAATGAAAACAGCTTATTAA